>JAAXNX010001457.1:0-17815 GCA_036491905.1 Folsomia manolachei | reverse complement strand
CATTATATTTTCACCCTTTCCATCACTTCACTAAATGTCTGCACATGTGAATAACACACTGAATCTGAGGATAAAATAAAAGTGCCAATCATTTTGGATGCGAAAGAACACAATTTTTTTACAACAAATGCTTTCACGTTCCTGCCCTGTTTCAAACTAAACAAGATTTTTTTTCAACAAAATTCTGATAACTGAATGCACGTCGCTGTACGTATGGTAATGACATGACTGACAATAGGCTACAGGTGGTTTGGTAAATTTCGTTGCAATTTATGGATAGAGGAAAATCATTATGCTTGAATGTGAAAATGGTTATTCATTTTTGTGCAAAATACACACATCGTAGGTTCGCCAAATTGGAGATTCAGGGCAGTCAGGTACGTATGTAATATAACGGCATCATGGGTGCAAACTAAGGCATGGACTAGCTTCTTTTTTAACCCAATGTCCATTAAATTAATTAACTAGGTTACACGCGATTTTGCTCAGTTGCATGAAAAGGTAAAAAACCTGGAGAATAAAGCTAGCCAGATAAATTGCAGGTTGCATAGCACATTTGAATGAAAGTGTGTTATTATGGAATCAAATATTTTCAGGTAGCACTTGTAATGTGAAGAGCGAGCTAAGCTAGCTTTATATTATATTAAGCTAGCTGATCATGTATTGGCATTTGGCATGCAAACATTTAATTTCGGCAGGGTTTTCTTAGTAATTGGGATGTCTTGTTTCCTAACATTATACAAATGAGTAAATTAGCAATCCCGAAAATTTGCAAAACTAATCCACATCAACAATACTTATGGCCCAAATGGNATTAGCAATCCCGAAAATTTGCAAAACTAATCCACATCAACAATACTTATGGCCCAAATGGATGTCTTGAGAGTGCACAGTTCACATGAAATTATGGCAAATTATTCTCCAAAAATGTGTCTCATGGCCCCAAATCATCATCGCCATTTGTACTTGACAAGGTTTTGTTTAAGGTACCAAATCAGTACCAAGACCTAAGTCAGTATTAAATTTAACATTTCGTTAAGCGAAAGTTTGTACTTGAGTTGCATGGAGTGGTGCATATGCATTATTAGTACCATTAATATTACGTGCAGGAAAATTCCTAATACGCTTTAGTAGATGACAACTTTCGAATATTTTAAATCTCAAGAATAATTCATGAACCTTTTGCCAAGGTTTACGTGGATCTGACATGCATGATTTGGTTGACAAGATTATTATAAGAAGCATAAAAGTAATGCTTTTTAAACTCATTCGAGCTGTCTCAATTTTGATCTACTGTTTTATAATTAAAAACTTGGCGTCTGTTTTCTTCAACTAAAATTCTCAACGGACTAAATACGAAATTTAAAATGGTTGTATTTAACTTACCTCTCTCCCTGGTCGTCTTTGGATGCTGTTTAATCGTTTTCAGCAATACTCAGGGTCTGGACGACGTTTGTGTTGGGTCATCCGGAGTTGCGTGCAATAACAATTCAGGTCTTATTTGTGGGGTTTCTGGAAAATGCGAATGTCCTGGATTTTACGACATCAAGGAAACAATTTGCAAAATATCCGCAGGACAAGAGTGCGATTCGTCAACTGAAGCAAATTGTGTGGATGATGCGTCATGCATCTCAATGAGTGAAGGGAATCAGCAATGTGCTTGTGACGAAGGATTTTTAAGTGTCAGCGCAGCAAATTGTGAGGCGGTCAGATTTCCTTCTGAGGTATGATAGCAATAATCAAATCTGTTGCCCAAAGTCATCAGCATCAGAATCGGATAACTGAGTCAGAGAACATTTCTGCATGCATGTACTTAATTGCCTTATTGATGTATGTACCTCGCATTAAAATCCTCATATTACTGAAATTTGAAACGCCATGTACCCAGCCATCCAGCCACAAGCAAATGTTTTGCACTGTTTAAAGTTAACAAATGAACATATATTAAACTACTTGGAATCAGTTTTAATTGTAGTGAGGATAAACGGATTTTATTTATTCGCACTCATTTGATAATAGTGAGCAAACTTCTATTTTATTTAAATTACTAACAGTTTTATTATTGGACAAATTATTCCTGAAATGCGTGTAAAAATCTGAATGTACGACGATTTGAAGCCGATTTCAACTATTTAAGACCAATGACAAATGCCTAACCTTGAGCTACTATTACAACATTTCTTCGATGTTCACTTCTTGTTGCGGCAATCAAACCTTACATGTTTTAGCAATTAGCACTATTTACAGTATATATCTTCTTTGGCGAACTCTGCATAACAAATCGTGCGACCTTAGTCAAATTAAATTGTTTAGAGTGTTTTTATATATTTTAATAATAAGTCACATTACTTTGTAATTCAATTTATCGACTAGAAAATACATGTAGTTTCATCCAGGAACCCCTTCTTCTTCTTCATGGGTATCCCCATCTCCGTCCTCGTCTTTTATGGCTTGTGCTTCCAAAATACAAGTTCGATTCTTGGTCTGAACGTAGCCTGGTTTGCAAATGCATCGTGGGGGTACCCAGAAATAGAATGGATAACACATGGCATTTCGAACGCATCTAAATAAATTATAAATACAAAATATAAAATAAAATAAAACAATAGAAAAGATCAATATTGCTAACCCCAGCTGTACAATCCCTTGTCTCGACACATATTTGCAATGCGTTCCTGCAGGGCTCACGCACCTTCTAATAGTTTACAGAATGTTTCTAAACCCATGTATTGTGGTTTATCTGTTATGATTAAATGAATTTTACCGCATGTCTTTGTCATAAACTTGTAGCTCATCAACGCAACTGCACTTTGAATTTTTGCAAACTATCATACCCAGCGGATTACACTCATTCTTTTTGTAAGAACACGGTTGACCGATTCCAGGAACACAGTCGCCTTCAGAATTTTCTATAAAACCTGCACGGCATTCGCATTCCGTATAATTGTATTTTGAACTCGTAACAGGAACACAAGTAGCATTTTTTATACATCTTCGTTTTGGAAGTTGATTTTTCGTCTCAGAACCCATCTCCCGTTCTAGAGAACACTGACCCCCTACAATACTCAAACAAGTGCCTGATTCAAAATCGAATCGTTGATTTGATGGGCTCTCGCACTGACAAATTCCAGAAATGCACATTAAAAATCCACTCTGATTGCAAACTTTATGATTGTCGCAGGTGCTGTTAAACGTGGCCAATTTTGGAACTGGACTGGGCGAGGATTGGACTAGGAGACGTAAAAGAAAGATTGAAAACGGAATCAGCCACAACCAATTTTCACCCGAAGAGCGAGTGTGCCGTGACATTTTTATGGACTAAAAATCAAACTAAAAAACCCCCCATCAATTTAAACGACAACCAAATCTACTGAGGAAATGAACGCTGTTTTTGTTCATCATCATTCTTACATCTCATTATATTTGGTGATCATAAAGTAGCATCAACCATTTTCCATCACATGCGAAGTAAATTATATCGCAATAAAAATAAGGATTACTAGTATCTGATGGTGGTTATTACGACTTGGAAAATAAAGAACTGACACTTGAGCAGATGTCAACTTAATATGTGTCATTTCTGGTCGGATTAATGGTGCAGACCATGTCTAGGAGGTGCGGTATGGCTTCAGTTGAAAACCATAACCACTCATGCAGAAAATTGATAATGTATCGAAGGAAACATTTCTTTCATGGATGATCTTAACAAAAAGTCACCCCTAATCCAAAAATTCAAAACAGTTTTAGGTTTTACTATTTTTATACAAAAACAAACGTACTACTAAAAGTTGTCACAATGTTCAGTTTTTTTGCAAAACGGAAAAGAGACCTCCAGGGGCAAAAGAAAGAAGGAAACGCTGCATTTCGTCTTCCGAAAAACGTCGTCCCAAAACATTATGCCGTTTGTTTCAAACCGTATTTTGAAGACCTTACATTTGAGGCATCAATCCTCATCGACGTTAATGTATAAAATAAATTTCCTCTACAATGCTATCAATTAGCTGATAAAAATGAGATACATTTGCTTTCATTTATTGCAAATATATAGATCGTGGAAAACTCCAAAACAATCGTGCTCAATTCACAGGATCTCACCATGAGCAAAGTGATTTTTGAAGAGGATATTACTCGAAATCGACAAGAGCCTGTCGAGATGAAGTCATTGGACAAAGGGCAATATGAACTCAAATTTGACCCATTCTTAGTTCCGCAAAAGGGACAACTTCGGCTTAATTTTAATGGAGCATTGAATGACAAAAAATTAATGGGATTATACCGATCCAAAAACTCTCTGAATGAAGATTTCTATAATCTAATTGCACAATTTGAACCAACGGATGCGAGAAGGTATGATTTCTATTAAAAATTGATGTCTTTGACTGGGTCAAAATATCAACGCAGATATTCATATTTGAAATAATCCTCGTGTTTTTGGTTACAACTGGCTCTTTAAATCTGATGTCTGCTGTCATTTTGGATTTTCCTTGCAGATGTATGCCTTGCATGGATGATCCGGGTTCCAAAGCCGAGTTTGATGTGTGTCTTATCATCCCAAAAGGACAAACCGTTGTAGGCAACATGGTACGGATTTGTAGGTTTATTAGTATTTCATCATCGGTCGAATTTAATGAAGTTAATAATTAATGCTCTTTTTACTCAGCCTATCAAAGCTCGATACAACCACAAGAGAAATGAAGAACTAGAAATTGTTGAATTTAAACGAACTCCTCCCATTCCTACCTATGCACTGGCATTTGTCGTGGGACGATTCGAATTCTCAGAGACTCGTTCCGGAAATGAAGAAGTGTTGATCAGAGTTTACACCGCACCGGAAAAGAAAGTGCAAGGATTATTTGCATTGGGAGTTGCTGCTCAAGCTGTTACTTTTTTCTCGCACTATTTCGCATGCCCTTTCCCTTTACAAAAATTAGATTTGATGGCCGTTCCTGGGTTTGCTTTGAGTGAGTTAAACTTTATATCTATATTGTGTTAAAGCATTGAATCATATTCTTTTTTTTATTAATTTTAGCTTCTAGTGAAAGTTGGGGCTTGATTCGTTCTCGAGAGAGCCAGCTATTAATTGATGGGGAGCCCCATGTATCCTCTGCCGATAAACAACATGTTGCAATGGTTGTTTGTGAAGAAATTGTTCAGCAGTGGATTGGGAACTTGGTGACATATGAATGGTGAAAATAATAAAACGCTCGCCAAGATTCAGTTAATTTTTGCATGTATTAATATCATTTACCTCTCAGGTGGAATCAACTCTGGATTAAGGAGGGATTAGCCACATTTCTCCGCTATGTTTGTATGGAAGAGATAAGACCAGATTATGAAAGTTCGACTCATTTTGTCACTGAAATTGTGACGAGAGCCATGCAAATTGACGCGTTGAAGTCAACTCGCCCACTGGAAACCCCCGTCCAGAGTTCTCTTGAGTGTGAAGAATTATTTGATGAGATATCCTACAAGAAGTCAGCAGCCATTTTCCGCATGCTTTACAATTTTGTTGGCGTAGACAATTTTAAGGCAGGGTTGGTCAAACTCGTTGCAAAATATGCGTACAAAAATGTAACGAATGCAGAGCTGTGGAAATGTTTCGAGGAAGTTAGTAACAAACCAGTCACAATGCTGATGAACAATTGGGTTAATCAGAAGGGGTAAGAAAATATTAAAATGGCATCGAAAATGTTCAAAAATTTTGTCAAATAAAAAAATATTTCCGTAAATCTCGCCATTTCAGGTATCCCTTGGTCAGAGTTGCAGGAAAACATGACGGAAAAAATCGTTTCATTAAATTAACTCAAGAGAAATTTAGTTTTGATCAGTCGGGACGCGACACCCGGGCCGAGGGGATGTGGGTTATTCCAATAACGGTAACATTCCAAAAATCCTTTTTAAATATGCGACTACAACAACGCTTTCAACGCTATTTAACCCAGGTGACTTCTGAACGTGACCCTTCGTCAGTTACTTTTAATACCATCCTGGACACGAAAACTAGCACAATGGTTATTCCGGATACTGGAAAGAATGAATGGATTAAAGTAAGTGCTATCCGTTAAGTCGTTAAAATTTTGCACTGATTAAAAATTGAGATGCGCTTTTATTTGGCAAAGATAAATCCAGGTGGAGTTGGATTTTACAGAACGAGATATTCTGCAGACATGTTCCACAGCTTGGTTCAGGGAATTAGAAACAAAACCCTGGAGCCAGTAGACAGATTAAATATTTTGGATGATAAATTTGCTCTCTTGCTTTCCGGAGTTGGGTCAACAATTGAGGTGAAATAACGAAGTATTTTTTTTCCTCCATCAAATCCTTCACGAGTTTAAAAAATACAATATCTAATTTGTAATTATAGATCCTTACCCTGGCAGAAGCCTTCGTGGAGGATGATGATTACAATGTGTGGTGCATGTTGAGCAATATTTGTGACAAATTGCTTAATCATATGTCTTACATGAATATGGAAGATTCTCTTCACCATTTTGGACGATATATTTACAGCCATATTTTGGAACGTGTGGGCTACAAATCTCAACCGGATGAGCGTATATTACACATACAAATGCAGCTAAATTAATTACAAAAAACGGCAATATTATTTTTTTTAATTTTCATGCAGACCATCACACAAAGCTCCTCCGCTCTCTGGTGTTTTTGATGATGATAAAGTTCAATCACCAAGAAGTTAATGCTCATTGCAAAGAGTTGTTTAGAACCTTTGCACTTCACAATTCAAACGCCGCCGTTCCACCCGATTTAAGATATGCTGTCTACTACTGGGCAATGATTCTAGGAGAGGACGAAGTTGTGAAAACTTGTATCAAGGTATCTACCAGAATTTAAAAATCTAAATGGTTTTGCACACTGCATTTCATTGAATTTCAGATGTATCGAGATACGGAATCTGTGTCTGACAAGAAGCGAATTGCCAATGCATTCGGCGCAGTTTCCGATCCGAATATGATAAAACATATTTTAGAAATGTCCATCAGTGACGACATTCGAAAACCAAACACTATTGATATAATTCTATCCATTTGCAAACACAAGAACGGTACGAGAGCTTACATGGAATTTTTTTAAAGAAAACTTTACCTTGTTTAAAACCCGTTATGTACGTATATGCATGAAAAACACGCCTATTACTCAATTGTGGTACTAACCATTGCATTGTGTACTACTAGCTGTGTTACATTATTGAATTCATTACAGGGAGCTAGCCTCTCGTCCAAATTAATCCTTGGGATAATTGAAGATTTTGCAACTGAAGAGAGAGCAATTGAAATCGCAGATTTTTTTAAAACTAATCAAATCCCTGGCACAGAGAGAGCCGTGACTTTGGGGATAGAAAGCATTCGTGTAAATGAAGCTTGGATCAGACGAGAAAAGAATATATCCGGTCTCAGGGAGTATTTAGATGCAGATGCGCTATAAATTGAACGAAATCAATAAACATTTTTGTAATTTATTTGTAACAACGAACAAAAAAACAAACCAACATTTATTCCTGATGTGAATATATTTCTATGATACAAGCTGAGGTACCATTGATAAATAAACAAAAAACAATATTTGTGACCAATTTAATTGAGTACAATTAAAATAGCAGTAACAGTATTCCACAAAATAATTAACGTTCCAACTTTCAAGGCTACCCAATTTCAAATAAATAATACTTAACTACTTTGAGTCGAACAGATCGCAAAAAAATGTGTTATGGATGACACGTTCTTACAATAATATTCCAGAATCTAAATGAACCGTTCAGTCATTTAGAGTTTGTTGCTCGTTTTTTTAAAGTTGTTTTCTTCATAAGTTTCAAATGCCTATTGTATTATGCAAACTAGATAAATTCTTCACCCTATTGAGCCACGTATAATTAAGCAATATTTAGTCAGTATTCGCAAGACTTTCGTCACTTGCAGATTCTTCCTCGTATCCATTAGGAAACTTAGGTGCGTCCCCGTTACTTCCGGAATGATCCATGTTTGCGAAAAATTGGCCAATATAGGGAACTCTGGTGAGCAGCCGAGTCAGATATTTGTGTGGCGCTGGATCACCAGTTATCATGGTGTAAATTTTGGTCGCCACATAATAAGATACGAGCAGAAATGAGACGAATGAGAGCGTGATACCCCCAACGATAAGGAGAGCTCCTCCCAAAACGCATGCTGCTACCCCAAGGATGGTTCCTGAATAATATTTTAAAAAGTTGTTATTTTTTGCAATACGTAGGTTTGGGACTCGAGCCTTTTTAATTGTAAAAACTCTACCTTCAACAAACAGGAAGCCCGTAAAGGTGACCAACAGCGTTATCAATGCGAATGTGAGAAAAGCAACGACCGGAAGAGCACCTGCAAATATATAAAAATAGATAAGCTAAAAAAATTCAAATTATACAGATTGTTTACGTCTTTACAAGATATCGCGAGTGCAATCAGGGTCACGGCCGTCATTGGATTTTCTTTGGCATATTTCTTTCCCGATTGAATCCATGAGCTGACAACGGGTGGCAATTGAATGCTCGATACTCTCCGTCCTAAAAATACAGAAAAATCCATCTTACTTAGTTGTACAGATTTAATAGTATCAACATTTTTTTAAGACAGGCAGCTCAAATAAAGTAATTTTACCAATTTGTTGAAAACGGTCCCGAAATTGCTGTTCAAACGTGCCAGTCTCCCATCCCAATTCTCGCAATTGGTTTACTCCGGATCCTACAACGTCAAAGAGACTAGAGACTGATCTTTTTGGACACATTTTTCGGATAATTTGGTTAGTGTTCTTTGGTAAATGATTATTTCTAATGGGTTGTTTTGCTTTCTCTTTGGTGTATTTTATAAGCACAACTCGAAATATTGCTTATTCCAAACTTTTGTATGCGTATGCACTGGTCACAAGAATTACACCCAAGAAACAAAGGTCAGGAATGAATACGCTCTGTGTTAAAGCTGTAAGCAAAATTTTAAGTTCAGATTGAAGATTGGTTTGTTTTATAATTCTTTGGCCAAGGTTATTAAGGTTATCCAAAATAACTGACTGTTTACTGTAGACTATTCCAAAAATGTGATAAAGACAATTAAATGACAGATTTTAAAGCAGCAATAGCCTGCACGTTAGTAAGCTGTTTCTGAATCAACTACTATACGGAAAACTGTTTAAAAGCTGCAGCATAATTCCATTAACGATGGTTTCTACTGGAAGAATAGCATTGACAGGAAAACGATGATGCACTTTGGTATGGAGCAATATCTGTTAATGCTACATAATAATATACTGGTCAAGTTCAAAATCTCAAGGATACCAGGTTTTTGTGTGTAATAATTTATTTGTCTCAAGTATTATTTCAATCTACCTATCTCCAATATGCATATTGCGTTTTTTTAATTCAACCGAGTTTTCCTGTACTATTATTTCAAACTGTTGTAACACGAACAACTTTCAAGCAATGAAACTAGTCTTTAAGCACCTATTAAGAACTACCCATATACTAACCACCCGTTGATAAACAATATCATGACTGTTACACATATTATGGGAAAATTCTCAGCACTAGTGGCAAAGTAGTTAAAGTAATATAAGTAGAGCAGACTGAACTTTAACCCTATATTTTTAAATTACTTAAATTGAATATTTTTTTCAATTAAATCTGTATTTTACCATTTAGGAAATATCTTCTTGGATCGCGTTCCATCACACACATGTAGGGTAACTTTTGCTTCTTTTTGTCTTTTTGAAACGGTACACCCATGCAGGCAAAATAAGTAAAATACAAATTTCTACAACTTGATAGTCTGAGGGCAACAAAACAAGAACTAGCTCGTCGAATATTACTTCATGGCCTAAAAAGAAATGCGATGAATTACACCATGAAGACAGCCTTATCAACAATTTCATCTCGTCTCATAATGCGTAATCTGTGCAGAGTAGAAATTCATTCGCCATGTAACGGAAGGTGAAGGACCTGTTGAGCTAGTCATTGCTTGCTTGGGTTGGTAATTTACTTTACTCAAGATTTTGTATGGACCCACACCTATGGGAAAGATTGTGCCTCTTAAATAACATGTTATGTGTATTGCATGAAGCAGAATCCAGTTGGGAATCAAGTAACCAAGTCGTCAGTGGACTGTGCCCTCGAAGGTAGACTCATTCTTTTAAATATTGGTAGTGCCCGATGGTGGTCATTAGTGCATTATATGAGCTACTTCCCTCCATATTTCATACCGAGGAAAGAATAAGAATTGCGAAATAGATAATTCTTCTACTTTACAAATAAAAAATAACCACCACCTAAAAACAATGGTTAGGTTCTTTGCACATTATGGAACACGTAATTGATGTGCTCCACTCAACACTGCATGCGCTAAAAAGAACACTAAAATTTTCTCATCCTACACATGCCCCGATCATTATCTAGTAGAAATAAAAGCTAATATAAATAAAATTTCGCCTTTTTTCTCACCTCCAAGATTTGCTCCTTTCAGAATTTGCGGCAACAAGTTTTGCACAACTTTTCTAAGGCTTTCCGAAATTTCTGTGACCTTCTCGCCAAAGGTATCCTCAGTGTTTGATTCCGTGGTGGCCATATTGTTGTCAACTGGGTTGAGGGTGTCTGATGGAGAGAGGAATTAATATTTTAATGTCGCGTTGGCGTTGGAGTGGAAGACTGTGTGACTGCTGGATGGCTGAAGTGGAAAGATGGATATTTGATAATCTAATTTTGACATTTACTGGATTATCCAGTAAAATACTCCTTAGTAAGCAAAGCAAGCACCTCTGAGGCTACTCTGCTGATTCCGATATTTATTGGGGATGCCTCATTTAACTAGATAACTAGATAAGAAATACTTACATATTACTTGATTGTTGGGAACTTGGTGTGGTTGTGGTATTGTAACCTCAATAGTTGATGTGTCTTTACCCACCTCCAACTAACCAAAGCTAAACTATGAATATTTGGATGCATATCAATCCTATCAATTCTTCAGTACACATAAACATTTAGAGAAAAATTATGTTGGTTTAGTTTCCTATCATTATAAACGCCCTTTGCTCTTTCTTTCCGTATACTCATTTTAATATTCCTTGTGAATGATAGCGATAGCATTGCAAACAACACTCAAGAAAAATTTTGTTGCTTAAAGTAAGCCAGCAAGTTGTTTAAGAGATGCCTTGAATTGGAATGATCCTGCACATGTTTAGAGATATTCAAAAGAAGACCAAAATCACGAGCTCAAGTTCAAGATTTTTTGCCCATGGACTTATTAATTTTTGTATTTCATGCAAGTTGCTGGTGTTCATTTCTCCAGTACCAGTTTCATTTAAAGCTTATCATCTCATAACTTATCTTAATGGTTCTTCTTTAGCTCATAGGATGACCGATTTTTTAGCGAAAATCAAATCAACTTATTCTATCTGCAAAAAAACATGATATGAATAATGAATCACCAATAAATATAGGATTTTTAAAAATCTTGAAGGCTGCTAAAAATAAAAAAAGTCAGATTCAGAAGGAAGTTGAAAAGATTAGCAAACAAATTACCATAGTTTGAAAAATTATAGGAAATTACATAGTTTCGATTTTTGATCAACTTTGGGCAAAAAAATCTGCCATAAACATGATTTTTAGTTTGTCTTGTCATGTTCTTGCAGACAGATAAAATTTCAAAACGCAATGTTGTCTCTGGTTTTAAAAATCGTGGTATTAAGCATTCTCCTGACGAAACCAACAAGCTCTGTGAACCATTTAGCTCGTCATAAAGGAATGATTCAAAAAGGTAAAATTGTTAAAGTTAGGCATGATTAATTGACAGGATTAAGATGATACAAATATGTTTGGCTCGTAGAGACACGGCACCCCCAACGCCTCAGCGTTAACAAATCTGATCCTATTGCTAGATATGAAAGGAGCACTCCAAGCCATCATCGCCGTCTTAAAAGGTCATATATGGATGTGTATGATAGGTCACGCACTGGGTACGACAACGGAGAGGGTAAGTGATTGATGTCCTTTTGTTTGCTCTGCGTCACAATTTCATATTAAACCTAGCAATATTTATGTCGCATTGTAGTAATTGGAGATGGGTGGGGTGGGGGTGGTGAAACTAAGTCCAACAACCCTCCTCAATCTCAACCAGTGGCACAATCTTACCAGGTACAGGATGTATTTCTTCAGAGTGTTAACAACCCCCCACAACAGCAACTGAATGGTCATTATCAGCAACAACCGTATGCACCTGCACCTCAAGCACCCATGAACCAGCCGGGTATTCAAGGACAGCCTGGATACGGCCAAGGTTAGTTTATGAATTTTTATCATGCAAATATGAATTGCTATATCGCCAATTTTATATTTTAGTACCACAGCAGCAACACCAAAATCTTGGAACTGCTGGCTTTAATCAAGGTCAAGGTCAGGGTCACCAACAGTTGCAAGCATTTCAAGGAGCACCGATTGGACCTCCTGATCCATATCAGCAGGAATACAACAATGGTAACCTAAACAAAAATTTTGAAAATTGTCTAAATCTTACATGTTAAAAACTTTAACATGTTATTTTTTCGCAGAGCCTTCCAACAATAATGCATGGTCAAACCAAGGACAGGATTCATACCACTTTGACTCCAACCATCAAGGGAAGGACCCAGACTACAATGGATTCGACACGGGTAGTCATGATGGGAGCTCGTACCAGGAGTGGAAGTCCGGTCATGGTGGTCAATATGACCTAACTCCAGAACGTATGGTTACTCCAATAGAAGAAAATAATTCTACTGCCAGTAATGTTTAGTTGTGTTTGAATTTTATAGCTGAATATTACAAAGATTCTCGCTGGAGTGAGCATCTACCCAACCAAGGGGACCGGTCACACGACCAAACGCATTGGCTACGTGGTGACCCCAATGCAAAATCTCCAGGTGATTTGTTTGTCGTACTTCCTTGATTTAAGACTGTAGTTCACTTGCTAAATTCAATCTCTATGCTTCAAAGGTTACAAGCCAACCCTGCCACCAGTTCTCGTGGGTCGAAAAACTTACTGGGATTTTAAAGATGAGGATGCCAGGGATCTGGAGAGGGTATTTGAAAATGCCGAGGAAAGAGCGAAAAATAACCCACATTCATATGCCCCCGTCCCACATGGCAAATTGATGAACCCTGCACGGCGTCGAGAACAATACAATTATAATGTGCTTAATTACCGACGGAGAGAAGATATGGAGAAGTCTGGGGACTTGGCTTATGTTCCAAAAAATCATTATGTTAAACCATTAAGATATGTGGACAAAAATTTTAAGTTTATGGACATTAATCCTCCAAAATCCAAATGGGGGAGCAAAAAGTCCCAAGCAGAACAAAATAACAAAAAGAAAGTGGAGGATGACCCCACACCTTTTATTGACTGGGCTAGGTTTGGAAGCAATTCTACAACTTTAGTACCGAGTAGATATTCAATTATTTTATCTCTTTTAATCTCCGAACTACTGCTATACTTTATACTCAAATGAAAAAGTGCTGAAATACAATGGTGGCTTCTTATTATGGATTATCAATTTACTTTCACTCGTTACTTATGTATTTCTGAAAAAGATACTTTTGACAATTGACCGAGCTCTGGATTCAGTAGGTCGCATTTCAATGGTTTCATGGTTTCTGTAAATAACATGTTAAAAGAAATTTTTAAATCTGAAGTGAAGTGCAAAATGTGACATTAATTAGAAGAGGTTGACTAATTGTGACCTCAACTCATTTCTGACTCGGAGTAATTAAAAATTGAAGTTTTACTTACGGACAGGGAAAGTGTGAGACATCAATGTTATTGGACTGTGCCGTAAGAAATGAAAAGTCATTATTTGAACTGAATGAATTCAATTCCTCCAAGTCCGTGTAGTCCTTTTTCGTTTAATTGACATTTTAAAAGGGTGACAGTAATTTATAGCCATAAAAATATTGCGCATTTAAAAATATACCTCTGGAACTAGAGACTTCATCTTTTCAGCAAAAAACTGTTTAAGTTGAAAGAACGAAGGCCTCTCATCGGGCACGACATGCCAGCAGGAGTACATTACTTCATAACTATAAACAAAATAAAATTAGTGAAAATGAAAAGCTGATGTTAAAATAAATGAATCAAATCTTCGCACATTTCTTTGGTTGCATATTGTGGCCTGGGTGGTCTCTTTCCTTCCAAGAGTAATTCCATAAATTCGTCATTGTACCTCATCCCTGCGAATGGAACTTGTCCTGTGTTGTGACAAAATTTTATTCTTCCGGTCGTATTTTGGGTGTCTGAATATTTAATTAGCATTTACCCAAACTAAATAGTTCCCAACATAAAACGCCGTATGCCCAAACATCAGATCTATAATGAAAAAAAGAAATCTCATAAATGATTCCTTAGATAAGGATTCAAGTCAAACCTCGATGAAAATTTCATGTCTTGTAAACACTCCAGCGCAAGCCACTGCGAATATACGAATTACAATTAATGAAAAAAAAAATCTCATAAATGATTCCTTAGATAAGGATTCAAGTCAAACCTCGATGAAAATTTCATGTCTTGTAAACACTCCAGCGCAAGCCACTGCGAATATACGAATTACAATATAATACTTGATTAGTAAACTCATGCATGGTCATTTAATACTTTAAAATTCGGTTACCTTCCACGGTAAAGGAGACTTGAAAAACATGAAAATTAGACAATTGAGAAGACATTGCAATAATTGGTGACTAACTCTACACAATTTCCCTCACCTGATGTTTCTTTATATAATTTCCATATTGAAACAGTTGTCGACTCAATCCAAAGTCAGAGATCTTTGCGGTAAGGGAATACGACAATAGAATATTTCTGCACGCAATATCTCCATGAATGACCTTTTTATGATAAAGGAAATCCATTCCTTGTGCAACTTGAAGTGCCCATCTCAGAAGGGTCAGTGTACTGATAGATGTGGTTGAAGATGTTAGTCGACTACGTTGAGGATAAATTAATTAAAACAACCCCATGGGTCACAGCATAATCATCACATTTTTAATTATATGCGAAATACATAATATTTATAGCTTACTAAACTGTAACTTCAGACAATTTCTCTTCGGTAATGTAGTTCGTAAAACCTTCTCTGTGAGACCTCAAATAATTCAGTAAATTCCCATTATCGCAGTATTCAGTTGCAATTAAAATTTCTCCTGTTATTCAGAATAAAACCCCGAGAAAGATGCATGAAAAATAAGAACCACAGCCATACATTATTAGCAATAAGCCTCGCTTGGCTAAACTATTTTTCATTAAAGGTCCTTACGGTTTTGAATATTTTGTGTGTAAGCTCCAATCAAATTGACAATGTTCTCGTGTTTTCCAATAAACCCCATAATTTTTAATTCGCTCATCAACGCCTTAAAGTATGAAACATCGTCCATCGGTTTCACCTGGGATTAATTATTTTATAATCATTAGTTATAAAAATTAGCTCGACATGCTGCAACTTACAGTTTTTATTGCAACTTTCAGTCTTTCTTCATTTTTCTTTACCAAAAATCCTCGTAGGACAAGTCCATACGCACCACTTCCCAATATTGCATTGGGATCTACAAATAACTTTTCGGATGAAGATATTAATTTAATTTAATTTTTCCAATTACCATATTGAAGTTGATCCTTCAATATCTCATAACTCCTATTGTACGGCAGGCACGCCGCATAAGTGTTGACATCGTAATTGGAGCTAGTACGTTCTGACATCAGGACTTCCGGTCTTCCAAATATAAACTCATCCAGCTCTGCTTTTGTGAGAAGTCTAAGTTTCTTATTTTGTTTAAGAATTTTCCAAATGAGAAGACCAACGAGTACTCCAACAAAAATTAAACCCAGTGGTAGTGCAATAATATAAACTCGTCCAGCTCTGCTTTTGTGAGAAGTCTAAGTTTCTTATTTTGTTTAAGAATTTTCCAAATGAGAAGACCAACGAGTACTCCAACAAAAATTAAACCCAGTGGTAGTGCAACTACCCAAGTATACCAAAGTGAATTATACTCTGAATCAGGGGGTAGGAGAGAAAACCGTTTTACGACGTAACTAATGCCATTTTCTGCCCTACAGTTAAAAGTTAATCCAGCCGATGAGTAGTACAATGATGCATTATTTCTGGGGATGAATACGCTAGAAATTTGTAAACCATTAGAATTATGGGATTCTTTAACTATCAGGCCGGGCGGTACTGGCTGTTCAGGAGATCCATCTAGCGTCCACGTCAATTTTGGTAGCGGATTCCCAGAAGCCGCGCACCGCAGTGTCGTCGGAGATTCGTAGTAAACGTTTTGTAGGGATGGTCCACTCTCAAATGTGATGGGTGAGGATTCCTTAACTTTTATTGAAATTTCTTGACTGTGCCATGTTTCAGATTTTCGAAGCGGCACGCTGCATTCGAATCCAACTATGTCAAAGCTATCAATTTTCACTTCAACAGAATAGTTTCTGAACCCGCTGCCCATGTCGATCACGGTGTAATTTGGATCTGATTATGAAGATTATTATAAAAGATAAACTGCTTAGAAAGAGCTAGTCACACAATACGTTTGAACTTACTCAAAACATTTTCCACATCGTTCGTTCGCTTTAATTTCATTAGTACCCCAGACGCAAACACATAAATCGACGAGATGCAACTGAAAATTTTGTAGTCAGCTTTATAAACGGGTTCTGAAAAATCTGTACTTTGCTCCGAGCAAATCTTAAGAAATCCGGAGACATCTGGCAGCGACGCTCTCCGGCTTAAATCTAAAATTTTAGTGAAGTTGTTCATCCTAAATATGCCCAAAATGCAATGGTAATATAGACATACACATTTTTGGAAACAATTTTTCTGCATCGAGGTCGCAAACATTATTTGGCAAAGCGAAAAAGTAGTGGATGGCAGCACTCATTGTATCGTCTTTTCCTTCAGGTTTACAGATCACAATCCCTGGAAGAAGTTGTGATTCATCCAGTGGATACCTTATTCCAGGAAGCAATTGGTGGCCGTGGCTAATGAATTTTTTTCTTTGTGGACAATTACTCTAGAATTAATATCACTTACAGACTGGTTGAGTTAAAATGTTTCATTTCAAATTCAGTGCATACCTTCTTAAAAAACGTGCAACAGCTAAAATCATCATAGCAGTCATTAGGACCAACATTATCTGCATTGCCTAACGTGAGATTGGTCTGCGTATCGCTAAAGCACCAGAATTCCCGATCTTTCTCGGAATATTCGAATACAAGTGAGCAATCTACATTCAGTCCCAGATCGTAAGAAAATTGCTGAATCAATTGTCCTAAGCACAAGTACATAAAGAAATAATAATTTTATGTACAAACTGGCCAGTTAATAAACATTATGCAACCTTGGGGAAAACTTCTCATAATATTGACACTAATTGATTGATTCCTCTGAGCACTGTTACGCTTCACTGTAGCAGTAGTTTGAAGGCATCGTTTGTCATGGACCGATCTGCAGACTAACTCTCTGGGCTTAAGGGACGAACTTGGCTTCAACGACAGTTCGGAAGAATATCGTTGAACAGAAATGGACGAATCCTCGAAATTATCGGCACTTGTCAAGTACCTCAACTCGGTAATGTTCCAATCGTTTCCCTGTGGAAGGTTCTGGTGAGTGCTTTAAAATTGAAATGAAATTGTCTGATGTGACCAAGTATTGGAGACTTACCAAGTTTGATGAAAATACCCATTCAATCGGATAGGTTGCATTACACACTAAAACCAATTCTGCAATTGTAATAGCCAATTCAATATTGGTTTGATTT
>JAAXNX010001456.1:0-17821 GCA_036491905.1 Folsomia manolachei | reverse complement strand
AAAGTCAGAGCAAGTGTCAAATAGAGGTCTTGATGGAGAGAATGAATGAATTTTCGGATTCCCTGGAATATTAATTTATTTATCACATCTGTTCCAAAAGATTACGTAAATATTCATGTTACATCTTCTTTCTCTTCACAGCCAACTTTCGCAGAACGGCATTACGTCTTCTTCAAATTCGTTGCTAATTTAACAGAAAAAAGAGTCACGGCTCTCTCTGTTGAAAAAATATTAGGTACCCGTTGGCTTGAGGTTACAAGTGTTGTCGATCCGTCTTACGTTAATTAATTCTATGAGCTTGAGTGGCCAGGTGTGCTACATTTTGTATTGGTCGCAGAGTTTTTGGGCCTGGATTATAAATTTTATTAAAAACTTTAATGTTTAAATATGCAAATGTCATGTGAGCGAAACGGAAACAAAACTGAAGTCATTAGTACCCTGCACGAATTTAATTGAGTGCATTTGTCGATACAACAAAGTCTTATCACACGAACCCAAATCAGAGGGAATGGGAAATAGTGTTTCAAAGCATACATGTGTGTGTAACTAAACTGAATAGTTTACAATTCATTTTGGGTCGATGTGGTTATAAATGCATTGCTGCGACATTGCTAGAACGCGACGAATTCAATGAAACTGTTCCTTGTTATTTCTTATCCCCGTGTCCATCCAATTTTCACGCAACGGCGATTATTTCTCCCCATGCAATACATCTAGCATTCTCCAAAAACTGCTACGACTCAGGAAAGTTTACCCAAGAGTCCTACTTATATGCAAAATTTGACTTGAATTAGTTGAGAGTCTTGTAAATGAAAGCGTAACAAAGACAATGACCGGGCAGTAACAATTGCATAAAACTTCTCATTACAATTTTCCATTTATGACGCGGTTTTGTTGTTTCTGTTATTTCATCTTGATTTCTGATTCCCATCGACCAAATGTTATGTGAATGCGGTGAATTAGGCAATAAAACCAACACACATGCATAGATCGTACATAAAAGTATTGCTAGCTGTGATCGTTTGCAATGAAAAGCGAGTGGCAAAGAAGTGTTTTGTTTAAAAGGATATTCTGTCATGGCCATGATCGTTTGTTTCTGAATGTTTTGTTTGTCGGTTTAGAGCCGCTTTCTTACATAATATTTTGCGCTAGTAATTCGGTTGGACATTGTTGGTCTAATATTCGTCATTTACATTTATGTTCACAAGAACCAAACAACGCAATATATTGAGGATTTGTTTATTTATTTGTTTATTTATTTGTTTATTTAATTTATTGAGGATTTGCTTTGCAGGCCAGGGTTGACTTTCACCAGACCGCTGTTTCAATTCAGTATTACAGTATGTTGTAAAAAAATGTATAACTGAGATCAGATTATTTTGTTGAAAGTGCAAGACACATGAAGGTTAAGTTTTTCAAAGAAATAAATTCGATGGCATTTCTTTATTTTTGCGTGCAGTAGAATGCTCTACAAATTTTGTCGTAGATATTAAAGTTAGCAGTCAAAATCTCCGAAATGCGAAACTTTAAAATTTGCAGGAAAATGTTGAAAAAAACTTCTGATTTGTATTTGAAAATCTCGACATTTTAGGCTAAACAATTTATTGTGTTTAGTTCATGTAATATTAATCTGAATATCCGAGTGCCGAAGACAAGATAAGCTGGCATATCATCAGACCAGTCGTCCCATTCCAAATCCCTATCTTAATGTTATTTTACCTCAAAATCCTGGTGATCTGAATTTTCAGTATTTTGGACTTTTATAAATGATAACAGTACTTTTTTTTTCAACTTTCGGCAATTTTTTATAACTTTTATAATATTTGCAACTTTCGCCAGGAGAAAAATATTTAACTTTCTCCAGTTGCAATCAAAGTAATTTATATATGTGTTGCATTAAGAAAATTGTGCATGTTATTTTACTTACTTTGGATCATTGTATTCGTTCAATGGTTTTGATTTCTTTACAACTAACGATGCAATACATTTGCTTGGTTTCTTTTGCACATATTTACGAACAAACTATTTGAGCACAGCCCAAACAAATCACTCCTCTTTTCCATTCTCGTTTGTTTGGTTGTGGTTTACTGATAAATCCTAGTGGAAAACATGCATATGAATGAAAGGCTAGAGTGATTTTCCGGATTGGAAAAAGAAAAATTGGAGAAAGTCCAGAAAATAAATCCTTGGGAAGTGGAACACATTTAGCTTATCCTGCATTATATACTCACTTTATCGTATATTTCTGCATATTGTTTGAGAAATCGATTGCATGGAACATTATTGTTCTTCAGCTGGCTATTACTACCTTCATTCTACATTCATTGTTACTCCGATTGTGATAACGATAGGGAAAGTTTTAGCTTTCACCAGTTGATTAAAACCATCGTCTCTTCGAGGCTCTCCACGTCTAGATGATGGTTTGAAAATACCCTGTTACGTATAATATGGACCGTGTTAGTATTAGTGTTAAAAATCTGAAGGGAAAAAAAGAAATTCTCACAGCACATGTTCAAGACGATGGAAAACATTCATCATTTGCCTGCACTGCTGTATAGCTCTAACAAAATTTTGATTTAACGTTGAAAGTTTATATTCAAAATTAAAATTGTGACTTAAAAGAAAAATTAAAATATTGACATGTTGAGATTGAATAGCTCGAAGTTATTTTTGTAAGATATGTTTTTTGTAATATTGCGTCCATTAATGATTACTAATTTCCTTTTTTTGTATTATTGCAGGTAAGGATGGATCGCCTATTTTAATCACATCCCATCGGATCTTATTATGAAACTTGCTGTTGTTGTTGCTGCATATTTATCTTAATCTGCAGAATGGTATTTATTTACGCAATTGCGTAAATTGTCAGGCTAAGTATTTCCTGTTCAAAAATTGATATGTTTAAATGTACATTAGGTAAAGTAATGTTATGAGATAAAGTTATGAAATACAAAACGTCCGCCCAAGTGAATGGCCGACCGAAAACTAGCTCCACCCGGATATGGGACGACAACCTTTCCTCTGTGTTATGGATGGGTTGCAAGTCTTTTCCTTGGCGTTAGTATTCATGAAGTCTTCCTCCTCCGAAAGATTTGCCTTTTTTATTCAGCGAAAGTCAAAGTTACGTCAAGGAAGCCGTATTCAAATGTGCATGTGCTGCGTGTGATGATGGGGCTCTATCTATACTATACTTTTCTTAGCTCAGTCTTTCTCCAGTTTCACCAGTGTCGTTTTATCGCTTTTTGGAAATTAGATAACACATAGTAAGAAAGTTGACTGTATGTGTGTGTGCATTCGTTTCGATTTTTTCAGGGTGCCACTGCTGTTACATTTTGTCGAATGTTGAATGTCGATGTCACCTCTGAGTTTAGCTTAGTTTGTCCATACAAGTGCAGTGAATTGGTCCACGCTTCTGCCACTTACTTACTTCACACTTTCCAACTGATTCCTGGCTGTTAGTTTAGACTGGATACATGGAAGTGAATACATTTGTTAGGTTTGACTGAAGTGAGAGAAAGTCCCAAAAGAGCCATTGCAAATGGCTCTTCTTCGTCTTGTCCCAGATGTCCAATAGAAGAGGAAAAATATTGCTCTTCACTACCAACTCTATATACGAGCCAACTCTATATACATTTCTATATATATGTAGATAACCATTCGTCACAGAGTAGCTTCACGCAATTCAAAAGGGAAAGTCACGTTAAGTTAAACTGGACTGACGGATAATACAACGTTGGCACATATGGTGTGGGTGGATCTAAGGAAGTGGTTGCTGGAACGATTTGACATTTCCCCATTTACTGCAGTGCCACACCATCACAAAGGCTGCACCACACTGCCGGACGGTCATAATTCATGCGACCATCTCATACAATGTCACATGCATTTCTTCTGGCTTTTCTGAATGTCTTTGCACTCCACAGCACATCCCAGAACAACATTTCTCGTGAAGATCTGCAGCAGGCCAAAAGTCATGTGGAGTCAGCACTGCATCTTATCATCAAATACTGCTTTTTCTTTTTCTTCGTTTTGAAGAGGCGTGAGGGACAGTTTAGTTTTATATTGGTTCGATTTTCTATTCCAAGCAAATTGTCATTCCACTTTTGGAGACCCTATCCTTCTTCAAATAGGAAGGATAGAGTAAGTGAGTATAGAAAATAGCTTTTGTACTGGAACATGACAAAATGAAGTCATACTGTATACCTACACTCAAACCGAGGTTGGTTGGCTAAGGTTTGTTCAAGAAAAATAGGAAAATGTCACTCAGGTAAATTGTGACTATGGAAAGTATGAACTCCCCTTCGTATTCTGCTTTGCATGGTTGAAGTTAGTAAAGCAAGTGAAGGAATTGGAATAGGAATTCGATATGCCAAAGTACCACGATTTGGATTCAGTAAATATATTACACTAGGAGAGAGGCCAGTCTACGACTGGCAATTAAAATAGATAAATGAATATATCTCAGAGGCGTTCGCTGGATTAAGTTACATCGAATTAATCCACCCAGGTCAGGGGTATGACTAGCAGAGACAAACGGAACTGTCGCTTCCTATCCCGTATTTACTCTTGCCTGAAGAAAAGAAATGTTTCAGAGTATGCCATAAGAAATGAAGTCTAGAACTTGGTAAAGGAATGTGTTGTACGCGTCTTCTTACTGGAGAAAGGGAAAAAATAAGGAAGGACGGAAGAATGAAAGAAAAAAGAATAGATGACGGAGAGAGACACAGCTTCAGAGTCAATAGTCTGTGATCGGCTTAGGAAAAATTGAGTTTTCATGTTTGTTGAAATGGATTATAAAATCCAGCCAGGCACTCACTCGCAGTGCACTCCGACCTAGCAAACTCTTGTAAAGGAATGTTTTGAAGCATGCTTCCAGTACGGTAGTGGGCATAAGGAGGCAAATTTACGGCTATATGGGCATGACCATGCCGGCTTATATTTCGTGTGACGGCGGTACTTACTTTTTTTTCGGTTTTAAAATTCGAGTATAAGTATTTCTGACAGCACAAAATCTTCAAACTTTTTAACTCAGGAAAGCTAAACTAAGAAAGCACGAAAAAAGTAAGGAAAGGAATATGATACATTTTTAGACAGGTATCGAAACTGCTTGACAGGAAAGTGCCAAATTCTCAGACTATCTGTTATTAGCTTTGCATTGCGTAACGGAAAAATGTAAAAAAAATGGCAGTGTTGACTTCGTGTGTGTTCTTTATACTGTTCATTGATCCATCTGCTTCACCTTTCAATTTTACTTCCTGGCTGTTACATTAGTTTGAATTTGAATTGAGCAAATGTGAACTAGCCACGTTGAAGCAGATGGTGTTACAAACTTACAAATTCTTATTTTGGCAACTGTTTTATATGTACTACGCGTTAACTTTACACCCTAAAGGCACAACTTTTCAACGAGGACTTTCTACTGGGTTAGTTTTCACCGCTTCTTTACATTACTTACAATATACATATACATATAGGAAATTAGAAACTTATTTCACTAACAAAATTTCATTTCCCATGCTGGACCAAGTGCAGCAATGTACTGGCGTGAGTAGAAGAAATACATACTCGAAGTACATTAGATATTGCAAAGTAATGTAAAAGAGTGCAGCTTTTCTTTGCAATAGACGGTGCGACTTTGTTGGAGTATTTTAAAGACCTAAAACTCAGGAATAAGTATAAGTTTTAGATAATAATAGTGTCAAAGTTTTCTCATACTGACTGACTGAGTGAGTTTGAAAGAAAGATTCTCCACTTTTAAAGAGTTTGTTTGGTTCATGATGACCCCCTGCAGACTCCAGTTGATCCTTTATACTTACGTTTGGAAGGCCAAATTCTGCCAATTCAACTTTTTTCATTAATCCTGTAAAACAGAGGTTTTGTGTCCGTACCTGACACTCTTCAACTTCAAACCCAGTTCTAATATTGCAAAAAGATTGCAGAACATAACATAACATCCAATGTACTCCATGGATAGTCTTTTAAGCAGTAAACACTGTCTGTAAATTTCCTAAAATTTATTCATAACCTTTTGTTAAGCTAATGGTTTCATGCAGTTTACCGTATTTGTGAAATGAACTTATGAACATCATCATCTAATAAGTCCACTATTTCACTCACGTAGTGGAGGCAGGTCATCAAATCCATACATCAAAATTGACATTGATAGGAAATGAGTCACGATCACGAACCAAACGACCCCAACTTCCCAATCTCATGGTACTGGAGTGACTGAACAAATTGCATTTGCCCACAAACGAGAATTCGAACCCTCACACAATTGAGACTGTTACTTGGATCATGGCCGTGTATTTCATGAGATTCAAGTTGGATGTTGATGATGGATTCAACTGAGTAACCGTGTTACATAGTATATTAATATTAGAATGAAAATGGCTCAGTGGACAATTAGGATCTGTATACAGATAGCTACTGAACTTTTTTCACCATTGATTCATAAAGCACGAAGGAACAAATTTATAAAATTCACGAAACCAGGAACTAATTGACTTTGATATGGAAGAATTATTGGACTAATTGACATTTTACGAACTATCATTTCCAGCCGATTACATCCGGAGAGAGTTTCTGGCTCAGCTCGTGCAAGCGTTAACGATATTGTTAACGAGATGAGTTGGTGGATTAGGGTTTGGTAAAGTTTTGTTGTGTCAGTTATGTCTCTTTTCTGATCCTCTCCCTACGGATTTTATTTGTGAGAGGATGGAAATATGAAACATGGATACGGACGGAGGAAGAAAATAATTAAAAATCCAACCAAGCACAGAGTTCACTTAAAACTTTCGTTTATCCAACTCCAGGAAAGAATGAGAGTCAACGAGATGGAAATTAATTGAGAACATGAAGTCTAGTCTTCGGCTTAAATATTTGTTGGCAGAGGATTTAATTTTTTGAATAATCAAATACCATCTTATTTCATCCCGTGTATGGGAAACAACAGATTTAGTCTTATTAAAACGAGCACACTTCTCTAGTCAGAATTTATAATTCTGTTCAATGTAGCGGAGTGAAAAATCTTTGAAAATCGTATCACATCAAGTTCACATATCACTGATTCAGTCCCACGCTTAAAATGAAGCAAAATCGTTTTAAATTTCTAATTTCATGGAGATTTCATTCATCCATTTTCTACTCCCTTTCATTCAGAATAAATTGCAATGTTAGAAAACACACCCAAACGAAGACTTAGTCGGTTGAACTTGATTAATAGAAGTGCGTATTGTTTTGTTCTTATTTGGCTTTCTTTTTATGCTTGGAAAACAAAACATGTCATTGTTGCATGCGTTTAGTAAGAAAATTCATTCGTTTTCTAATCTCGAGTCATTCCTCCTCATCTCAAGTGTCATGCGTCCTGACATGACTGGCTTTGTACAAGCAAAGTC
Organism: Folsomia manolachei; assembly: GCA_036491905.1. NCBI lineage: Eukaryota > Metazoa > Arthropoda > Collembola > Entomobryomorpha > Isotomidae > Folsomia > Folsomia manolachei. The sequence goes on along the minus strand of JAAXNX010001456.1, from coordinate 10,424 downwards.
TAAACGGGGTGCTGCTAAACTAATAATGTTATTAAGTGTGTCGCATCCTGGTTCCTCTATAACTTGTCGAAACTGAAGGCTTTGAAGGCTACATCTATTTTGACTTGACTGACTCAAACTGACTGTGGTTTGGTTACTTAAAAGCATGTGGGGTTGGATTATGTGACTCTTGTGACTGAGGTCCTGCTATTCTGACTTCATTTTGTTAGAGAAGGAAGAATTTGTTCAGTTTGAGTAGTTGGGATTGGAGAAGTAGAGAGTTGTGACTGGAATAAAACATTCTAAATCACGTGTGTCCCCACTTGAACTCACATTTTTTGTCCCGGTCCTCACTTGTATCCCTGATTTCTCTTAATGATCCAATCTTACTTCCTTCATCCACTCAAACTCTTGTAAAGTTCAATTGTCTGTATATTATGCAGTTCATTCATAGCTTTAGATTCCAGTAAGTTCCAAATGAGAAAGCTACAACAATTTATGTGGGAACGGAATTCCTAAAATCAAATAAAATTTTGTCGCACTGGGAAATATTTTGTAGTCAATATTACATCATCGTTTAGAGTTTTGTCATTTTCTCCAAAAACCGCATTCCAATTTATTTTTTAATAATACAAACAGAGCCTGTGTGTCAATGTAATGTGAGATTCAAGAGATGAAGCCGAGCTGCTAGTAAAATTTTGCAGAGATTGCATGAAATGTTCTAGTATTTTGAGAACATTTGAGTTAATTCATTTCTCCAGCATTTCAAATTCCACATTGGTTTGTGAAGGACCTGACAGACAGACAGTTACATAGGCTGTCATTGTGATGTGCTGTACACGTGACGACCGAGGATGAGCCAAGTCGGTTTCCTCGGATGTGGTTGGTTTAAACAGGCAAGATTCGAATTGCATTTCACTGCTCAAATTCATGGTGATAAGCTCAAACTAAATCCAAGCAAAGCCACAAACGGGAAAACTGTCTGAGTTACTACGGCATGCCCTCTCTACAATAAGTTGAGTTGCTTGCTTGTTAAGCCATGGCACTGGACTTGGTAGACGAGACTATTATTGGATGTTCAAGATTTCACTTGAGGACGTTGAAGTATTGACTGACTGACTGAGAGAGAGCTGAGCCAAGGATATGCTCTGGTAACAACTTCTGCATATATCTAGCATTTCCTCAACCATCCACCAACAGGAGGGAATCTCTTTTGGATCCAGCATTCTGAAGAGTCTTCAGATTTTGATTTTATCCGGATTTTTTCTTATTCTCTTCAAACTGGCTTCATGAAGTTTAGGCTGCATTCATAGATTGGATGGACTGGTTGGTTTGGTGTTGAGAACATGAACAGTAAGCCATGCAGTGGAACAGGAATATTGTGGAAATGAAAATATGTACTTGTCGGGGTGAAGCTAGCTCCACACTGTTTTTAACAAAGGCACTTGCTGGTAATATTTGCCATGTTCAATTCAGTATTTCATCAAATATTAGTCATTTAGCTTTGCAATAGAAGGAAGCTCATTCTTCTCAGTCGTTTTTTCATTATCATTGATTCACAATCTGATTCAGTTTAATAATACCAATTCAAATTGCTCAAGAGCTTTTACGTATCTAACTAAACCTTGGCGATTAGGATTGTTAAAGATGCATCCCTAGCTGGATGGATTTGTTAAATTCATTTCAAATTAGAAATTGGCTCGTTTGATGGAATGAACCGAAAAAGTTAAATGCTTAGCTAATTCATTGCACTTATACACTTCTGCCGTTGTCTGGATGCAGTTTTAAGTGGATGATGGATAACCACACATTTTTCCTTTTGGTACAAAATGGGCAAATCAGATCAAGCAGGCTTCATCCCTTTGTTTGTTCATCACGAAGGAAAGCATAGATAAGTGTCTAAGTGTATTATTAATCATATTTTGTTGTAAACGTTAAATTGCATCCTGTATTGTATTCTACTCATCCCATGAATATTTTGCTTCACGCTACAAATTCAGGCAGCCAGCCATAATTTCGTAGTGTTATTCTATTTCACTAGTGTCCCTCCCTATTAATATTCATAACGAGATGCATTAAGGCCAAAATTGTTAAATTTGATGCTGAAGGCGGAAGGGCAGCTCTGAATTTGATGAGATTCAAAATATGAACTTGACTTGTAGATGGAATTTGGGCTGGGTTTCGAGTTGGTAGTTTTGGCTTGCGACTTTATTTTATTAAGCACTTAAGGCGAAACGTGTTTCAGCCGAGTTCAACTATTGACTTTGTGATTCGTTCATTCCTCGATCCTCCTCGCCTCTAAAAATTTTTGATACAACATAAACCTGTCTTTACTTATTGGGAATTACCAGAGACATGCATATGCATGGGAAAAGATGAAATATGATATTGCTGGAAGCGAAGGAGAGTAAGACAACTGCAATGCAACACCCAATCAGCCATATTTCGTGACAGCCACAGAGTAAGAAAAATGCACCATTTCTATGCGGGTTTTTATGTTGTACCTTGTATATTCTCGTTTTGGTATGAAATGGGCAGAACCCTTGTGCTATTTTGCATTAGGATTTGCATGTACACAATATGTTGTCTTGTGTTTACTTTGTTAGTCGGGATGAACTGACACGAGGCTTTTTTCGCTGAATAAACCTTATTCCCCGAGCTATAAATCTCATGACAGAATTCAAGTTTATACTTCTCTTCTACATTTTTTAAAAGATAAGTTACGCCTCAAAATTCGCTTGTTTTACGAAACACAGAATAAAATATCGATTAAAACACTATAGCATGGAAGGAACGAGGAGTTAAGACAAAATCGGCCCTGGACAACGCATTTTTTTACTAACTTGATTTATTTCTTGGTTAATGTAAATTACCACTGCCGCCAACACCAATGCTAATGGAAATTTTTCTACGGACTCTGTTTTCTTCTTCTTTCAATCATTTTTCTTGTTTTGTGATGCGTGAGGAATAACTAAATCGTAAAAATGTATGTTGGGGGAAATCTTAGTTGTTACGAACACCTCTTTCTCTGGAGGGTAAAAATTTTTGTGGTTAAAAAATGGTAGTGAAAACACTCCAGCACTTTTTTGAACCTGTGCAATCAAATCCATGTTAGATGAGTGGGAGAAAGAAATTTGGAACATTTATTTGTGAAGAGGAGGGGAGCAGAATAAAAATAAAATGGGTTGCTTTTGTGGCTGGCATACGGGTAAAAATAATGGGTTCGGGTGTGTAAATTGGTTTTAATTTCGGGATGATGAAAAGCATGCCATGCCATACCACCCGTAGTAAGATTAAAGTCTTGTGGCCGTGTGTCGGTGGTTGGTTACGGGTTGGTTTGGCCGGTGGCATGGTCTGGAAGGGTGTTGAGGACTTTGTTGAGGTTGGCAATTAAGTTGAGACCGAGACAGGGTTGGATTGCTTGGTTGTGCCAGAGTAATGTGATATGATATGTAGGTACGTAATAAAGCATGTTTCTTCACCTTGGTTTGGTTTGGTGAAATTATATCACCCCGAAACCGGTGGCGGCTGTGGTGTTCCGGAAAAGAAGTGAAAAATGTTGGTTTGGTGAAATTATATCACCCCGAACTGGTGGCGGCTGTGGTGTTCCGGAAAAGAAGTGAAAAATGTGCTGATCTCACTTTCTCCACCTTTCTTGTCCTGTGCCCGCTACAATCTACTTTGTGTAGTTGTTCGCCTGATGGAAATCGTGCCTCCAAATTTTATTATTACCCGTTCCCTCATTTTATAAAGTGTTTCTTGACTCGTAATAACTTACAACTATGACGTATGGCCAAAATGGTGCTTAACCATTGTGCTGACATTGCAAAAGTTGGTGGATTGGATGCTAAATTGCATTCTGTTAATAATATTGGGTACATACTAGCTATACCAAGATCATGAAAAGTTGTTTGACCATATAGCGCACGGATATCCCTAAAATTTTGTTGCTTTCATTTTACGACAAAACTTTCACTAAGAACAAAGAAATTCTAATTCATGGTGTAGTTTCATATATACTTTTATATTTTGTCAAGCCTCAAGCTCTGCCTTTCTCTGTCTTTCCATGCATTTAAGATTTTCTTCTCAACTATTTGTTTGCTGCGTTGCTACTTGTTTACTTCGTCGGCTAACTCTTTTGCAAAATGTTTTGAGAAGGGAAGAAAAAACCGGCAAATACACATTTTCCTTCTAATCCTTAGAGTTCGTATTCAAAAAATTCTTATCGCATAATTCATCCGACCTGCTTTCTTGCATCGTTTCCTTAGTCCATGCCGCATGGCTCCTGTGAATCCTTATCATACCTGGATAGATGCCTCAAAGGCATGTGGAAGCCATCCATTACTTTCAAAACAGAACAAAGAGATACGTAGCTTTTTTCACATTGTGTTCAACTTCAGACCCAGAATCTTCCGTTTATTTATGCCTTTTTCAGTCAGAATTTTTACTTCTTGTTAGTCATGTCGTCTCCATCATCTTCTTTAAGGACGAAGTCAGTTCGAGCAAGGTAAGCGTGCCTTCTTGTAGATCGTGAGTTTTCCGTTCCAAGGAAAAAAGTAAAAAAAAATGATAAAGAAGTTGGAGTCAGTTGAACTGACTCAGTTTGTCCCATCGCTCTGTAGCCAGAGGAGAAAAGAGTAAGTCGAAACCGTGGCATCGCCACCGGGGAAGGTGAAATATATTCAAAAGAAAAATTTGACTGAATTCTTCTCGGTGAACTTATAAAGTTCCAAGTTCAAGATATGATCTCATTTGCGAGCTTCCACGGTTTGGAGGAGGTCGGCAAGTAAAGAATCAGCATTTCCACACGAGCCTACCAGAGCAGAATTTTCACCTCTTGGACTCTGTTCTTGGGTGGAAGGGGAATTGAATCCATAATCTTATTTTAATCTGGGATACGGAACCACAAGTCGACAAAAGTTGGGCTGTATAGGATGAGGATAAAAAGTAGGGTTGGAGCTTAATTTATATTTTTCGATAAGCTGAAAAGTTTCGAAACTCCCTGGGAGGTAGATATTCTGTCTGAAATACACGTATCAAATTCCTTCTTGATGAAACTTTGGACGTCGTATTGGGGGATATTTTAAATTTTAACAAGTCAAATAATTTTTGCACAAAATATTAGATATTTCTACAACGTTGCTAGATTTACAAAGAAATAAACTGAATATAAGCATTTCCTTCCTACTGGCTCTCGATTGAAGATTCACTTACTTATCACACTTTTTAGTTAGTTCTCGTACTTTCCTTGTACAAATTTGCATTTTCTCTACAGATAAAAAAAGTTGGATGATAGAAAATTTAGCATTTATAAAAGGCCATGTCGTTTCTCTCTCCTATTTGAATCTTATGCAATAGATGAAACCCTCAAAGTGGCAAGTTTTTGTTCCATTCCTGTGCCAAGTGTGAATGAAAGAAACGAGTTACATAGTTGAAGATGAGAAAAATGTAGCTTTTCAGAAAATGTCGGGATAATGGAAGAGAGAAGAAAAATGCAAATGGATCGGACCAATTTAAAGAGTGCCAAAAAGTTTTTCCTATTTTATATTACTTCCAACTCGACAGAGTTAGGAAGAGTGAAATGAAAAATAAAAAAGAGCACATGCAGCCTTTTCTACAGTTGTATTGTATTTGTACACTCGCAGTTCATTCTCATGAAGACAGATCCAGTTGCTCCTACTACATGCATTCGTTGCTACTTTCTTCGTCTTTCTTCATATCTTATGCATATTTTTAAACGGCTGCATTTCATTAAATGACTGCATGTCATCAGTCATTCGTGTACATTGCACTCTACTAAAAGTACAAGCAAACATTCCCGATTTTATAATTTTCGAGCAATAAATAAAGCTGAAATATTCTCCCAGCTAAACCTAGCAACTGACGTGTTTCATTTCTTTTGTTTAGTCAGATACTGGATATCAAATAAGGGTGGTACACACTACCCAAGTAGATGCAGTTGAAACTTTTACTTTCTTTCGAGCACAGGTTGTTTCATTATTTTTAAATTCTCGCCAAGTCGTGTTTCCTAAGATGCTCAACTCATACAACGACAACTTCACCCACCCTAAAATTTCCACTTCACTTTACTCCCTCTCCCATTTAAAGGTGACAAAAGTTCAATATGGTTTAGTGGCGGAGGTGAGTTTAATGTTTCGGAGTGATGAAAATAGTCTACTCCATCCAGAGCCAAAGTGCCACTACTTCCTTTCTTTTCTTGTTATAACTGGCTTATTTGCAGCTCAACCAGTGTAAGGTGCAGGTTATGCTCAAAATATAGCAGTTGGCTTTACTTACTAGTTTAGGCTAGAATGAACAATGTGCACTGTACACGATGTAGTTAAATCAGAGAGGAAATGGTGCAGATAGAAGTAAAGTGTTGCATTATGTTCCGTTATGGTGCCGCACTTTTTATTTTATAACTCCATTCCGTCACTCAACCGGCTAACCCAGCAAACTAACTCTTTTCTGGAAATGAAGGTGGAGGACTAGTTTTCTTATACATATGTATGGCGACTACAGTGCTTCTTCATATTTTAGTGGAACGGAACCCTTAACTCTTCCTCCATCTCATAATATTCTGCTGCTGGTGAAAGTTTACAGTCGGTAATTGATCGCAAAGTATAAAGTTTAGTTAAGTTGTTGAGGTTGAGTTCAGAGAGGGGGGGAGCTGTTCAGAGTATAGTGTTGCTGTGTAGTTTCGTTGTTACTGAAGGAAATTTAGTATCTTGAAGAGAAACTATTTTAGATTTTTTTTTAACGTTATGTGGGATTGGACGGATAATAGATGCGACGACCATCCCGTGAGACCTAGGGCCGACCATTTATGAGCGTTTTAATATCGCCTGCAAATTGGGTTGAAGCCGACAGTTATGGGTACTTGTGCTTCAAGCAGGCTATTTATGAGGGGGCTGACATCCTTAAAAACTGTAAAAGTGATACATGTGTGATGAGTTGAGTTTGGATGGTGGTTGGTGAGAAAAAAGCAAAGTGTATCTGTTCAGGAGATGAGTTTCTTCTCAGTGTAGCAAAATACATTAAATTTTAGATAATGGACAGCTTTTACCATTTTGCTTTAGAAACTACGGGTGGGGTATCCTGTATCCTACTTTTTTTGGTCAACTGCATTTTTTGTGTTCGTTTAATATGCCTGAATTCTATAAATCTTGCTTGGTTCTATTCCAGCGAATTTTTCAATTTAATTTATTCTTTTGGCTAGCGAATGAATTTTGTTTGATGCAAAGCAGATGATGATAAATGTGCGTCTGTTTATGCCGTATATAAACAAAAACACCAACTTTGGTCTGTTGCTGTGTCCAGTTTTTATACTAGACGACAGTTGCGTATATTTTCACTGAATATGCAAGATTTTGTGTGCTTGTGTTTTATAAAGAATTTGCTGGATCGAAATTTATTGATCCAATCCAACCATCTGACTCATTCATCCAACCCTAAAAGTAGAAATAGGAAGGAAACCCAAGTAAAAATCTGTAGCAAAGAAGATCAGCAAAGACTGTGACGACTTTCAACCAAGTGTTACATAAGTCGTTTCACAGCCTTAGAAGGAAAGCGTAAAAAGGATTCGCTTCACTGTTTCTCAGGATGCTTTAACCCATCTCCATCCAACCATTCGTCTGCTGGACCAAAGTCCAGTCCTGCCCAGTCCTTTTTGAACACTGAATAGTGACTACATAAAGGAAGAGTTGTAGTTGGATTCACAAACGGCTTGGTCAGTTGGGTGAAGAAGATTTAGTTGGGTTATTTGAATCCAAGGCAAAGCATGGTGGCTACCAGGCCAAGAAGGGCTTAACCATTTCCTTTTGAAGACAGATATAAATGTATGGGATTGGCCTTTAGTTTGCTTTCCTTCTGGACGGTAGCAAAGTATTGTACAGAACTGTACAACTTAAGGCGGTGATGCCCATATGGGTCTCCATGGTCTGGTCACTCGTTCTTTTCTTACATACTTCACTTAAAATGTGGGTTGGAGAAAGACAGTTACTTTTACCATACATAGTTCGGTCACTCAGTTCAGTTCTATACTTCCCATCATCTCTGGTAATAATAATCGCCACCAGCCAACCAGACCAAGTAACTTAACGGAGGAAGAAAATGGAGAAAAATCAGCTTCTTGTATTCTCACTAGACTAGAGTGAAAGTAAACGCAGATGTGGAAATGGGTTGGTGGAATGGAAAAATGAGGAAAAGGGAATACTTTGTTGAATGGGGAATTGAGTTTTGTATTATATTATCCCTCACCCTGTAAAATATATTGACACGTAATATTATGGAGTGAAGTGGTTTCTGTCATAATGTGATATTTTATTGGGTCTCTCCAACGAGAAAAAGAAAGTTGGAAAAGCAATATAGGCAAAGTAAAAATTGAAGGGAAAGAATTTTCAACACTGGACTTTTTTAATATAGACACAACTGTTTATTTTATAGGCGAAGATAACTTCAGACCCCAGCTAGGAACTTATATTTATTCCTTTAGTGATTGTGACACCATATCACAGTCACGCACTACTGAATTTTTCAACTTTATTCATTTTTGGCAGGAGTAAAAAATGTGTCAACGTTTTTATCCCTTTTTGTTATGAAGAAATGGTAGAACCATTTAAAATTCTTGTATTATTCTGCCTGGTAATCAAAACTACTTTCTTCTTTAGTGAAAACATCCCATTGCCAGCTAAATATTTTATCCATTCTATTCTCCATTAGGTAAAATCCACAGGGACCAGAGAATTAGGTTTTGATTCACTTTTTAAAAGATTTCTTTGACTTTCCCTCAAATAAAAAAGGGAAGGTTTTAATGAACCTTTCCTTCTATTATGCTACACTGTCCAACCACTCTCTTCCCTCCTGTCAACGTAACATAAAGAGGGGACAAAATAGATCCACAAAGGAATTTATTTGAGAAAGAGACTCACTAATTTAGTCTCCCATGATGCTACTTATAATGCTAATGCTAATGCATTTAACGCCCGCTACGGGAAAGTAAAAAAAAAGAATTCGTGTATTATAGACTTGGAGCACCCGTGGTTCATTTTTTTTGCTGGATGTGTTGGTTGAGCTAGTTGGATTTGAAAATAGTGAAAATGTTCAAAAGAGAACGATTAGGTGAGTAAATGACGGTTGTTAGATAATGATGTAGACTAAAGGGACGAGATTCTTTTGGTGGAAATACCGTAAAATGTAACAACCAAAGAGAATATTATGTATTCACAACTTTGTACCAAAATAAACCTGGTGGAATAATGTTTCCAAATGAGTGGTCCCACAAGATTGAAGAGAGCGACTTCCTTTTCCTGTGCTGGAGGCAACAACGTTTCTGGAAACGGAGCTGGTAGAGCAATGTATCAACGGCGGAGGTATGCTACGGCATGAATGAATGGCTAATGAGTAAAAGTGCTAATTACTTCTGATATCAGAAACAAGGTTGGAAGAGTTGTTTCTATGTTGGCGTTACTTTTCATAACTGTGTTTTACTCAGTAGGTGGAAGGAAAGGGAGAAGGCAGCAAATACAGACAAACTTAGTTTTTGATACGTGAACATGTATTGTTGACTTTGGGAAACTTCACAGAATTTGTGCACGACCCTTCACAATAATTAGTGGAGAAAGTTGATTGGAGAAAGTCAACCCTCCTCTTCCCTCATCAAGTGCATTATTATTACGCTGCACGAACTGCACGCAGTCAATTGCGTTTCATAAAGGGCAAAAGGAAAAGGATAGACGAGACTGAGTTAGTTAAATTAGAGACACATTCCTGTAACTTTGTTGCTTTTCGTGGTAATTTGGTATTTTGTGCATTCTCTCATTTGTCAGGGATTGCCTTTGAGCTTTTGACATTTGGCTGCAACATTATATGGCATGCCTACTTTCCTTAGCTCAGTACAGTGAACTACAATTTATAGTTGAACAACTCAACATGCGTACCAGTGGGAATGAGATGGTCGAAAACGGATATGAGATGCAAAATTGAACATGAGAAGCTTTGACTTGATCCAAGCAGCGACTGGTTGTCCCGACTGCATATGATTCCCTCTTGGATTTCCTCCCTCATCTCATTCCATGCTTTAGTTGTAGTGGTGAGTTGGTTAGTACTCGTATATGGAGAAAGTGAATTACTTATTCGTTTACATTTCAGCATGCATATATGCATCAGTACATTCTGAACTTGCACAAACCTTCTGATTGCGAGTCGCAATTTCAGCCAAAGTTGATTTACGCATATAAATGAGATTGGCTCTGGCCCAACCAACCCATCAGTAAATGACTAATAGTAACTAAACCAACTTTAGTAAATGGTCATTAGCAGCACTAACTACTTCTCGTGGCTGGGTTCGACGGAAGCTTCTCCTTTCAAATTAGCAAGTTTAGATGGTAAGAGAAAGTCGGGTCTTGATTTTCCTCATTTATGGAACAAGGAAGAGTGGATTGGAT
>JAAXNX010001455.1:0-17823 GCA_036491905.1 Folsomia manolachei | reverse complement strand
GAGATGGAAAGCACAAAATATCGAAATTTTGTGCTACAAAATTACAATGAAATAGGCAAATCAAGAGTATTTACATGTAATCCGTGATAATTGTAATTTTTTGAAATCATGTGATAATGCTTTACTTGTATGGAATATGACCAAATGCAAACCAAATTGATATGCCGATGGAATATTGAGACGAGCATCAAAGTCACAAAATGTGGTATTTTTGAAAAAATGCACGCTGTAGTTGTTGTTGTGATTTGAAACGTTTTCTAGTCCACTCTCTTCCTCTCCAGACAAAATATCGAGATTTTGTTTAGTAGTAGTTATCTAGTCTTAGAATCTTGACAATTTTGTCTCAAATATGAATACCACCGAACGAATTAGCAGAATTAGTTGGGCCCTGGCCCAGGTGCAGCAGAAATGTGATAAATTGGGCATTTCTAACCAAAAAGTGAAAAGACAGCTATTGGACTTGCAAATTGAGTTGAGCTTATTGTTTATTGAAGCTCACAACCTCGACGCTGAAATGAGGACAAGTAACGGGTCGTCGGGAGTCTTTGAAAATCGAACATCTTCTATTTCAGTGAAGGCATTTAGTATCCAACGTCGAATTAATTTACTGGACGACGAGTTGGGCTTTGGAGGTAAGTTAATATATCGACTATCTCAGTCTGAGCCCACAAAATATCGCAATTTTGTGGAGATTGACAACTTCATCCTTTTTTGCAGTTGGCCAAGACCCAGACATCGAAGTCGTTAAAGTTGTCCCCCCGAAGGCGTCCATTGCAAGCGGAAATAAGGAAAACAATCAAAAGAAGTACACCCAACAAATACTTGGATTATCATCTTCTGGAAATATGAAGAGTTTTGCAGTTTTCAATAAAAAGAAGCCCCACTCCAGTACCAAATCTTCAAGTGCTGCGACTTCCAATCAAGAATCATCGCCTCGTGAACTCTTTGGGATATTCAAAAATGCTAAAACTCGGTCCACTTCCGGTGCGCCTCAAACGAAAGTGTCGCGACGAGATTCGCCAACTCGTCAGGATGGACAAAATATCGAAATTTTGTCCGAACAGAAAACAAGTTGCTCTGCTCAAGTTGAGGGTGAACAAGACAATCAAGGAGTCTTGAAGAAAATGCCCATTAAAGAAAAACTGGAAGTAAATCCTACACCAAGACCCAAAATCCAGACTCAAGGTTTAAACATTCCAATAAATCCTCAAGTTATTGACGAAGACGAAGAGATGGACATCTTGCGGGATATGTGTCATCTACAACCACATGAAATACCAGATTATGAAGCAGCACTGCCGAAAAATGTTGTTGTTCGGACAGGATGTTATCCAATTGGTAAAGGCAAAGTAAAAGTTCACACGGGGATGAAGGTTTTCTACCAGTCGGGCCAAAGAACCATTGATTTGAAAACCGTAGCAGAGAAAGATTCTGGAGGTTAGGAAATAAGTTATAATTAAGCAATATAAACTACAACAAAATATTTCGAGAATGCTACAAAATTTCGATATTTTGCAGGTGCTGCAATTGGCTTTTGGATCGCACCTGTCCGTCACATTAAGACAGGATTTAAGAAAACCGGAAGGATTGTTGTGGGATTCAGCATAAATACTGATAAAGGAAAAAGTGCTTATCGAATTCTCTACTGTTTGAGAACAGGTGTATGGAATCCCCGTGGGAAGAATAGAGCTTGTGCTTTCAGGTTAAATTATAAACCAATACATTTTTGGTATTAATACATGGAATGCTTGGTTTTACAAAATTTCGATATATTGTAAATAGGACGGCTGTGGGCAAAGGAGCTTATTTTCGGTATGGGGATGCTGTTCAGGTGGAGGTATTTGCTGAGGACCATTTTACAGCACACCAAATTAAAATGTTCTTACGACATCGCTTTAATGGAGAAGGTGTTCATAAAACAGAAGAAGTAATGGTTATATAAGTTTATTTAATTTTGTAGTAAAAACAACCAGGCCTATTTTTTTGTTATTTTTAGGCATTGTGGTATTTGGAGGACTTCGAGGTGGACATGATTGTGGCTGGTGACGAAGCGATGCAGAAAGTTAACAACCTGCCTGACGTCTCACCCCCTGATTACGATGTAAGTAAATCAAAGTAGTCCACCACTCCACAATACTCTCATATTTAAACATTGTCTTATATTACAGTTATTTACACCAGTCTTTGCCAACCGAGCAGTGAAGACCTGGTCCTGTCCATTATGCGGAAAGAAGTTTACATTGCCTGGAAATGGCCGTAGACATGTGCGTCGGGTTCACAAAGTACAGCCGCACGTTCAGACAAAATATGTTAGTAAAAGATACAAGAAGTGAAAAGATTTAAGGTTTACAAAATTTCGATATTTTGTGCAAAAAAATAGTTTTACCTGTACTCGTTGAATAATTAGAACTTTATAGACAGGTTTGTTGTAACCACTATATTTCGTTTTTAAAACTATTGGTAATAAAAATATCAATTTTAAAAAGTGAATTAAATCCAACGGGGTCGCGACATCAGCGCTTAAAATTTAATCAAGAATTTCAAAATTCTGCCAACGCACATGTTTCAGAGACCCTCCAACTAGATGCAAGTTTGTTTTTATATCGATCTAGGTCACGCCATGGCGTCAATGGTCGTCATATTTTTAAATAGTAATACGGGTCATATGGGGTATCATTAGAAAGGTATTTACAAGGGCTATTCAACGTCACTAACAATTTGACATTTGAACAATTTGACCTTGGAACAATCCTTGGGGTCAGGGAAGTCACAAAAGGTCAACATATGAAAAGTTACAAATTGTTGATACTTATGAAAAGCCATCGCAATGCAACTATTAATTTGACCTTTATGACCCCAATGAGTGGCACTGAAACACTGCTTCACTCGCTCTTTGCTATACTTACTTGCCGTGATTTTATTATAAAAAAATTTAAAACCAGAAGAGAAACTTAGAAATTCAGTTACCTTGTGGATATCGATCCCTGTCCCAGGATGAGAGAGAGCCGGTTGGGTGTGAAGAGCCTTTATTTGGACTCCAACCCCGTGGCGGATCATCATACGAGGGAGATACGGGCAGAGGGCCATATTGCGGTCGATTCTGATTTAATCGATTAATACTGTCAATTATATCCCACCATTTTGTATTACTTGGAAGTATAGGTGGTGGATCTGAATTAGGGGTTGAGTGGCCGAGTCCATTTGAAGAATGTACTGGATCGCCTTTAAATATAAGGAAAATTCTGGCATTAAATAATTCAAATAAATGAAATGTGTGGTGTAGGCAATGAGCAAATTTATTACTCACGAGAAGGCCAATTAGTAGATGGCAATTCATGGTTTTGTGTTCCTTTTGGGACCCATTTAGAAATAGTGACCCCAGCGACTGGTATTGGTTCAAGTTTCACCCAATTCCTGCTTTCGGAGTCACGGTCAGACCCACTCTTGACACCATCCCCTTGACCCTGAAGCCATCCTGGAAACCTAGAACCGCCCTTATCCCCGTGATGATGGTGATGACGATGTGAGTTATCTCTGTCTCCCCACCCCCACCGTTCTGCAAAACTGTCAGGATCCAGTACTACGCCCAATCGATCAGCAAATTGAGAGTTTGGATTATTATCGTTTGGTAGGGTTTGAGGTTTCTTTCGGATTTTATTGCGATGGTTCTTATTATCTTTGAGAGTGAATGGGTCGTATCCATCTCGATCTGGGATGATTGGTTGAAGTTTCACCCATCCGGGTGTGGTTGATGAGGATAACGATGACGAGGTCGTTTGTAAAACTCTTTTGTTAAATTTACTTGGATATGATGTCTCATACTTTGAAATGGTAGGATCAACCCGAAAAGGTATGCTGAGTCTTGTTTCGTGCATGATACCGGTGTCCATATCCCGATCCACGTCGTTATGTCGTCGGGATGGACGATCTCCACTCAGCTTTCTTTGATACTTGTTAGGATTATTGTGTTTGACACCTTGGTTCAAAATGTAGTGATAACTTTTCCATTCATCATCCCCAGTTGGGAGGCTGTCTGGTCTACCACCCTGAAGTTCTGGTGGGCATCTGTGTCCAAAGCAGTTGTTCTTTACAAAAACGGTACTTTTGTTCCCATCCTTGGGAAGGTAGGATTGATATTTATCTCCAGTACTTTTTATGGTGTAACTGCTCCCAGTTGTCACCATTGGGACTGGCCTTGCATTCACGACATAAGATGGCGATGACCCACTGTTTGCACCAGTTGAAGATGGTCGAATGGAGTAAGAATTTGTAGAAACAATGGTTGTGGGTGGATAAGCCGAGGCTTGAGAATTTTTTCCAGTTCTCCAAATTGACTCTGAAACAGTGGGATCGTCTTGACCCACAAAGTTATTTTTGTCATCCGCCGGTAGTAAAATGCCTGGTTCTTCGTCTGAATTTACAAATCTGCTTTCTTGGGTTTGACCCAAATTTGAAATTCCATCCCTAGTTTTCCACAAATTTGTTTGTGGGTCATCTTTTACCGGGGTGGAATTGCAACTGTGAAAAAATCCGAGTATGCAGAGATGGACAAGAATCAAGATTCGGGCACTTGGTCGTTTAGGCATTATAATATTTGAAGTTTAAGGACAATCCTAGTCCAATACTCCGCTTGATGAGTATAATCGCTTAATTACGACTATAATAATAAGTTACATGCAACAAGATTATACGAGCAATACTCAATGAGGTAAAATTGAGTAAGGCAGATGTTGTCTTTAAAACATTCCTCTTTTTAGGAATCCTTTAACTTGAGCTTGCTCTATTAAACAAATTGGAACCGTGTTGAGCTCAGAAGATGAATGTAAGGCAGCCACGCCACACTTTTTTGAAACAGATCCGCAACATTCGTTAGTTTCTTGTTTCTCTTTTGCCGAGTTTATAATTTGACGATTGGCAACAATTTGTTTGACGCTTATTTTCTTCTGTTGGTTCCGCTCCCCTTAGTTTTCTTCCCAATTTTATTTTGTCAGAGTCTCACCTGGAAATAAAACAAAACTGGTTGGAGATCTGTAATTCTAGGAAAACTTTTTGTCCAATCTATGATCTCCTGTTAAGAACCACCATTTATCTCCACATTTTGTCGTGTCATCTTCCCATTTTCTAAAGATTAGTGCGTATATTGTCTGAAGAACTCTTAAAAAAGCCTTGACACTTGGATTAATAATGAGAACGAAATTTCGGCTTCTCTCTACAAATATTTTGACGAGAACCTTTGCCGTCGTAGCTCAAATTGGGTATCTCGGTTAGTGGCTAAGGTGAATCTCAGCATATGTATGTGAAGATGTGTATGTATTTAAATCTCAGTGCCTAATCTATCCTAATACGAAAGATAATGCTCTTTGTTTCCTGGTACTATGCAATGGCCCTGCGTCATTCAAGCTGTTCTTTTTGTTTCCGTCCTTGCCTTTAAGTCATTAATTCTCGATGCATTAACTATTTCAATAGCTTTGAAGTATATCTACTACTATCTGCATAGCAGTATGTGTGAATTCTGAGTGCATTTAAAACGCTGGGAGAAGATAAATTAAATGCTTTCTTTCAAACGGGGATCTCATCTCTCTTATCGTTGTCTTATTTTTATTGCACAGTTTACCTTGCGCACAATTGTTGATCCCAATTAACAAAAGTCAACCTACTTTCAAAGAAAAAGAAAAGTTAATCCAAATTACAAACTTTTTAATGACATGCATACACACGACATTCGGATATGGATGCATTAATCTTGCCCTTGAAACTAAATCTTATTTGCATAATTTGAAGAAATTTAGGTTCAATAAAGAAAACTGGACTTGATGAAGTATAAAAATATTAGTATATTTAAATATAATTTAAGCAAAGGCGATCTCATGCGTGAATGGATAAATATCTATACAATTCCAAGCGATCAAAGTTCCATGTGACATCAGGACAAGTGCTGTATAACCTGGTTTATTGGGTGCTCACGTAATTTTATGAGAATTATTGATTTGAAGTTTTTTCTTTGAGATTTGCTATTGTTTTAATCATAATTTTTAAGCTGATTTTGCGAATGATAGACTGAAGCTGAGAAATCGCAGATATCAGAGTAACTAAATTATTTTGTCAAAAATTGAATAGCTAAATGATCAATACGAGCAAATTACAGAATTAAAAGTAATTCCATTGAAAAAAGCTAAAATTCCAAGTCTCCAAAGTTGATGAAAATGAGAATGATACGATAAAAAAATATATTATAGCTTACTTGGTTTTACCTTCAATTCGTTTTATACATTTTAAGCTCTCCACGACTTCAGATGTCTGACCCTGTCGTTGGATATTTTCCTCAAACTGCACGCAAGAATTTTCGAACATTTGGTTTCACAACTAACAAAACGAAGGACTCAAATGTGCATACAATTACAACAAATTCAAAAATAAAATGATAAAAATTTACGTGATCCAGAATATTGCAGTGGAAGAATTTAATTCCCAAGTAGATCCTAGCGTCGTTTTAATAGCACGAATTCAAGAGCAACTTATTCACACAACTCAAACCCAAACCGCAACGTTTGCATAGTTCAGGTAGGATGATTTTATCAAAACAGTCTTCTCCGAAACTTAACGCATAACCAATCTAAACTAATGCTTGGTAAGTGATTTAATACTGTTGCCTATTCTATGCATTTTGTCTGTACTTTACAAGGTTGGTTGTTGTCAGTGTTTTGTTTAGTTTTCAATAATGCACGAAACTAAATCGGAGGCTATTTACATTGCCATACAAACTTTGCTAGGTTTCGATTGTTCAACGGTGCTGATTCAAACTTTTCAGTCCAGTTTACTTTGCTTGGATTTTGTCATTCACGAATTTCGTACAAGTAACAGTTACTTAAACTTTGGTTAGCTTCTAAGTTAGCCTGCTGTTTAAACTTCTTTGTTAAAGAGAACCACACTCTGTAGTAGGATGGGAAATGTTGCGAATCTAGATAAATTCCTCACAACCTTAAATAAATTTATTTACTGCAGCTATCCAATTCTATGTTATTCACCGATAGATTTTAGAGCCTTCGAGATCTTGATGGTTGTCAGCGTGTTGGCAAAGAGGCAATGAGGAAGGAATCGGTCTGCTCCCATAATCTTAATGCAATGCAGAAGAGTGCAGAGATAATTGTCGATTAAAACTTTAAGAGGAAGAGGATTCCCAAAAAGTTTTAAAGACGAGGATGTGACATGATGACTTACCATAGCCAACGCTTATTGCTATTTACTACAACGCTAAGATACTATTCCGCCCCCAGATTTGCATGTTGGCACGAGCTTGCTTAAATTGCTTGCTCTTGGGTGCATTAAACATAATACGCAACGATACGAAGTATCTGAACGAGCGTGCATGGGGACTCACTAAATACTAAATTGCAGTGGCAAAGAAAGTTTTTGAGGTAAGTGAATGTCAAAGTCAACACGACCAAAGAAGTTCGTAAAGTAATGCAAGTTAAACAGCGATGGATGGGGTGATGTTGGCTTTAAGATATTTAGAGATATTTGAAAAAATAAGATATCAAAAGCCAGCAATTGGAAAATCCTAGCTCGTTCGTGACAAAGGAGCTAGATGAAAGATGAAATGATAGGTTGGTTGTTTTGCAGATTTCGAATCACTCAACTAAAAATTTCTCGTTAAATGAATTGGACAAAGATGTGTAAAATTGTCTGTTTTCATCCCAGTCAAAACACAACGGCAACGGAGTAGGCAACCACTTAAATTTTACGCGAAAAACAATGATGATTTTATTTCAGCCAGGTATTGGTGGTTAAGACAATATTGGCAAAAACGAGTTCTTTACAGATGGGAGCAGGTGCGGTGTCCTGGTTCTGGTTGTGATTTGCTTAAACTGTATCAAATCAACTGATCCCTGTCGTACGTCGTCACACCTGGAGAATTATAGTGAACGAAATACCTAAAAACGATGCTCATTTCCCTGCACAATTTCCTTAAAATCTAAAACCATAACCTTTATTTTTTTACTTGATCCTTGAATTCTTTATTTTCTACAGAGCTTACCATTATCAGCATATTTTTTGCAGTACAGACTTGACTTTGAATTTAAATTTTTTCGCCAGCCGTAATAACATCATCATGAAAGGAATGACCTTTTTGACTCCCCTGTGTTAAAATGCTGAATATAACTTTTACTTTATGGTATTTTTATAGAGATTGGAGAGGAGAGTGACGTGAAAAACAGTTTTCGTTTTTGAATCGGTAGAGCAAACACTGAGCGACACTTCCGATTTTAAAATTTGCGTACCTACTTCAAGTGAAACTAAATTTTTGCATCTTCTTGAACTGCGTTGCTCATATCATGCTCCATTCTTTGTAATTTTCGACACCATTAATCTCAGACGTCTTGCCCACGCCAAGCTACGCACTTCGGAATGTCATAAATAACAGACCGACAGCTATAAACTTTCAGATGTTGATAAGATCTGAAATATTCGAAATTGTTTCACGCAATTGTTGGCGTAGCGTGTGAAGGAAGAAGGAAATGAAATAAACAGCCAGCTGTCATTAAATTAACATTGACTTTATTGACATTTCCAACAGATCTCAAGTCAAGTGTATCATTATAAATTTTATTTCGTTCCTTCATTTCTATTTCTTTGACGCGTTCTTGGTAGTGGTGAAAAACGACAATTTGTAAAAAGAGCATTTCACAGCTTGAGTCAGTCTAAAATCTTGACATCTTTAATCTCAATGTGTCTTGACTTGGTTCGGCTTGGCAATGATTAAGTGAAATCAAAATAATGCAATTCCGGTTAACAAGAAAATGTTAAAAGAGGAGGACAATGCTCCGTCTGCAACAAGAATAATACTTGAACTTCAACTTGATGTTGGAAATGATCATTAAGCTGTTGACTATAAATGTCTTGTCTTGTTTTATTGTACCCACTTATTCAAGTATCGTGACTTATGCAGATTAAAGTAATAATTCAATCTTTCATCCTATTCCTTTCAATTATTTTGAGATTTGGCAGTAACACACAGCCTTGTAATGGAAAGTTAAAGTGTTGTTGTTATAAAATGAAAATGGAAGGAATGAATGCATAAACAAAAGTCAAAAGTGAGTTAAAGTCGTGGTTAAACTGTCAAAATCTATTTCAAATAGCTTTATTCGGTCCAAGCCATTATTTGCATGCAAATCTTATTTGTGACAAAGTGACCAAAAACCTTTAGGGAGGGGAAGAGTAGCTCAAATTGAACTACTCAAGTTCAATCGGTCATTTTCTTTTGTAAAGGAAACGGTGGGAAGTATCATGGCTGAGTTGTGTTCATTTTTACAGACTCATCATCATCAAGTGTTGTCAGCTATTCGAGGAAAAGGAGATGCACTTTGGCAATCACGGGGGAGCAGGAAGAATGACTTGTGATTAAAAGATAACAGAAGCAGAACATCAATCAAAATTGAACTCGCAAATTTTTATGCTGAGCTGATTGTTGCCATTTTCACCTCGGCTTTTTTAATGCAAGTGTTGACCCTATGTCTGACAAATATTTAGATGTTTTTAATAAAGATTTTTAACTAGGCCGATTTTTTGGTAAGTTTTTCGACACATTTTAATTTGTCCTACCTAGTCTAAATCCAGATTATTTTAGAATACAATTCCAACGCCATGTAATAAATAATGCAGTTAAGCACCAAATGTCTTAATTACAGCAGTTTATAATTTTAGTGGGATATAAACGAACAATGCAATATTATTTCTTTTTACGTACTTTCAATCATAAATTTTTCATACGATTTGGCATCCTCCCCAATTTCCCGAATTACTTAACCTAGCCTAATTTGAATTTGCAAATAACATTAGTAGTTTTGCCTACTAGTTGTCTATTTCTGGTGCATAAGTATGTAAAGCAGTTCAGTTCATGGCAGAGCTTGGTATGGAAATTGAACCCTTTAAAAATCTACTAAAGAACATGAGCACGACTGGCTCCTGATTTATTTAGAATTTAATAAAATAGCAGGTTTTAAAAGTTAAGAATGAATTGAACAAATTTTAATAACTTAATAAAAAACAATGACATGTTCGCGTTGAAAAAAGTGGAGCATGCAAAGATTACCTCAATTTAAAGATTGTCTGTGGGTGACTACCTACAATTTACCCCGTTTGGAGTTAATGTTGAAGGTAATAAATTCAGTTGATGGTTTTTGTACCCAGAAGCTTTTCAACTTCCAGATCTTTGCTTGCCGTGTTGTGAGAATTTAATTGTGATTTAAAGAATGCATGGCATAAATATTTATTTGAATAAACGCATTGTTAAACATTTTAAATTCTGCAAAAGGTATAATTTATTTTACTCAACTGCTGTTGAATGCAGCAAAGAAAAATTATATGATGTGCACAAAAAATTGGAATGTTTTTTTCCTAAAATTACTCGGTCTGCCCGCATGTGAGTTTTACGAGTCAGTTCAGTACCGTTTAAGAAGGATCATCATTAGTTGCATATTTAATTTAGTCACGAAGTTGGAAGAATAAATGCCAGGGTTTTTGCTGAAATCTTAGAAAACGGTGCTCAATCTTTTTTCCCTTGCTGTGTGCTATTTCCCATATTTTAGGCGCATTACGAAATTTTACTTGGCTAACTCGTGCGACAAGGGCATCCCTAGTTTTGTGCTGAACTCGATCGTCGCAGTTTTTCAGATTTTGTGAATAATTGTGTAGTATTTGCATACTCATGAATACAAAAATAAGCATTGAATCATCTATCTTTGAATAGTAGCTGATGCAGACAAATAAAACACAATCAGAGACGTTGTAACTGTTGTAATGTCATCAGAAGCAATTAATTATCTTTTCAACCCGTGAAAGAAAGCATAGTAGCCGGTCAGTAGGAATGTTCTGTCATTCTTCTTTTTACAATCCACGCTACGCTTCCTTAAACTGTTTCATTCAACTCCCGGGATACAGACTAGACAAATAGGTGCCACAATAGTCACACATAATGCGTTGTGTTACTGGCAACTTTAGATCTATAAAAATTAGCATAATTTATTGTCATGTAACCGCTAAGTAGGAGCCATTAAATGGTGGACGCAGTGTGAAATCGGACAAAACATGACAGAATACCGTAAATACTGACATTAACTAAATGACATAACTGGTTTAATAATTGCACTGTTACTACATAAAAAATTCGCGACGGGGTGGCAACTCTGGTAATTAATTATGGGACAACGTGTATTACATCTAGATTATGACTATCATTGGAGCGAAAAACTCTAATAAAATATAAAAACTTTAATAGAATATATGCACATCGGCCTCCGCGTAAAAATCAGTAAAAACTGTTTTGTACCAACATAAGTAATATCTTAAACCCATTATTCTATTGATTCACTACCTAGGTAGTATATATGTTGAGTACGAATCCCATTTCATTATTACTGACTTGGAAATGGCAGACAAACGTTTTTAATAGCTAAAGAAAACTGCTGGATGATAAGTACGAAAAAATTTGTTCGGTTCGTTATCGTCAATTTGATTACAAATAAAACGGTTTTCGTTTTTAATTTGACTAGAAAATTCCACCATAGTTTCAGTTGTGTCTTGCAATGAGCCTTCAAATCCCCGAAATGTTCTTCCGCAATGTATTATATGAACTTTGAGTTTACATTGCACAAATTGGTGATAAATTGCACATATTTGGAAATAGAAAATTCCCACAATACAGTAATTCTACACAAAATTCCATATTTCGTTAAAAGTTGCACTGTTTTCATGTGACCAAACTATTTAAGTTCTCTGAACTCAAAAGATCATGCGTCAAACCCAGATACGAGATCGTATGCATGAAAAACACATTGACAAACTTCAAGTCTTCACTTAGAATTTTACAATTAAGACTTCTATTGCAATTTAATTTGTATTCTTATAATTGTTTCCTTAATTCGCCCATTGTTCAAGAATGGAGATGAGTCCTTAATTTAGGGGTAAGGTGGAAAGTTCTTTATCACGAACGCATGGTTCATTCCACTATATAACCATGAACAAGTTAATCTCTCCTCATATGTATTGACAATTGAATAATTTTCGGCTTTTTTCAAATTTCACGAGTCAGAAATTAGAAAATAACTCATAATTTCAAAATTAACTTATTTCTTATTGCAAGCGTGTGTCACGCGATCTTTGCTGAGGATTTTGAGACTATTGGATACTGCAATGTAAATTTAGACGACATGACACACGGCAATAAGGGTTTCAACTCAATTAAAGAAAGAGATTTCGAATTTATCCCATTGTTAGTAATTTGGACAATTGACAACATTCAATGAGGTTTATTGAGCAAAACTACATACGTATGTATACATGTCGAATCTTATCATAAGAATGTGCGCAGTATTGCTGTGTAATTATATAATGAAACTTGAGAGAATGGTCTGCAATTAAATCATAATTCCAACATATGTGCATTACTTTCATTCTACGATTTGAATTACCCAACATCAAATCACTTTTGTTTAGTTGTGATTAATATTGAAATCAATGGCAGCCATAATCAGCGACAAACAAAGGATGAACTCATTCCAGATGAGATTCTGCATAGTGTAACAATTGGACGGCTGACACCAAATAAACATTTCGCAATAATGCACATTTTAAATTTGGAAGTCCTTATTTACAATTTCAAATGCCAGCAATATTTTTTGCCCGTACAGTAGTAACCCATATAGTAAAGCAAAAACCACTTGGAACACGGTCTTTCCCTGATTTATTTCGTGACTACTAATACTGTACTATCTATAATTTCGAGCTTTTTGATGGATTTGTCGCACAAGGTCTGGTCTATTTCTATTTAACCAGCAGCTAATTTTATTGATGCAACGAATTTATGGATTATCTGCAGTAGCAAATCCCGTCCAATATAAAGACACCCTCCGAAATTACCTAACCGTAACGCTTATGTGTTACGAATCAAATATCCACCGTCACATTTAACTAAAAATAGTCAGTCACAAGTCCTAATTAAATAGATCTGTTTTCAGTAACATTGTTCTAGTTATTTCATGTGTGTCGCTTATTCTTTGCAATATTGTATTTAATATCAAAAGAGAGTTTATCACTAACTGCAAATACACCAAGCGGCATGTGTGTAATTAGAAGGAGCTTTAAATTTATAAGAGTAATAGCTCCCTAACAAACTATGTTCTCTGGGCCGAAAAGGGAAGCTATAGAATTAGCAAAAATTATGATTGTTATGAGTGAAGCATGGATCATATCTTTTACTTGCCTACACACACACTCAGCCCTTTTATTTATTTGTACAAGTTCCCTTTGTTTATGTATTATGGCTACTGTTGCATAAAGCAAATAAAAAGAAAATGAACTGGGGTGAAATTTTCTTAAATGGGAGTCCCTATTTAGTTTAGCCGTAAAGGTGCAAAGGGTTTCATTCGTGGTTTTGGTTACTTTGGGACTTGACATGGGTGCACTTTGATCTCGAGTTTAATTGTATTTCTAAGATTAATTGGGTGATTAATTAAAAGTGTAAAACTTGTGAAGTGTATGGTAATAAAAAAGCAGGAATCTGTGATTGTGTTCTTGATAGCTGCGCCTGGGTTTATATATTGTTTTAATTCTTATCGTATTGATCTAGTTTGATTACTGCAAAAGAATTGATACAGCGTGGTTTATGCATACTGAGTACCGGAAGACTTAAATAGACTTCCGAAAGGTAATAAAAACAAATTATAAAAAAAGAATTGTGAACAAATTTTAGGGTCATACTGCAGGATAAAATATTGCTTTTATAGTTTGTTGAAATTGCAACAAAAAACAATTTTTGTCGCAAAATCACAGCATTGCATGAATTTCATAAAAATGCAATATCTCAAAAACGTGGAGAAAAGGGAGAGGCATTCTCAATAAATCTATTCATTTGCATGGGCTTATTGGTTTGAGTCTTCGTCGATTGATTTTCATATGATCTAAATTTTGAAATTTTTAATTTCTATCAGCCCACAACAATTTAACTTTCTCCATTTTCATCGTCAACAAAAGTGACATTTGTTTGACGGTCTGAAATAAATTGTTCTCTCAACTGGCAAAATCAAGACCACCAAGGGTAGCGTGGTAAACAGTCTGATGACATTATTTCGCTACAAAACAACAGGAAAGGGCGTAAAAACTTTAAAATGTCACGCTCAGTGCGACACAAACTTTTTATTTTTATTAAAGCGATACGTTACACTTTTGATTTGCTCCACATTTCGCCCTTTAAGATTTTCTCTCCCACAACCACTAAAGATCGCAAGGATCATGTAAACTTAAGGTATATCTGCATGCATATCTGTAATATAAATCTAACAGATATTATACACCTTGTTTGACATTCATATACAAATATATGCATACCAAGGTATGACAATTATGAAAATGGTCTTTGACGCGGGTGAGTGTGTGAAAAAGTTCAACATTTTTGAAATTTTAATGTGTTGGACATTTCCATACACGACAAAATATGTTTTTGTGGATTTGAAATCCACTTAAAGCCACTACCGCAATAGATTAAGAAGTTACAGAAAGTGACAGCCATTTAAACGTGCAGCCATTTAATTACATGTGCAATGATCATGCAGTATCCTTAATTCTTTTAATGGACAGTTACAGCAGCATGTATTAATGAAGCTTAAGTGCAGTCTACATTCATGACTTTTGATAGGCAAGCCTTATACTTCTCTCCGAGCCTTTTTACATGAATTACTTTTTTGTAGAGCAAAATGATGAAAATGGGACTACTGTCAAAATTAACTTCTGTTCTGATCATCTTGGTTGTTTGTGGAACGACATTAACATTTGGAATTTCTACCGGAAAATCGCTTGAACACGCAGACATCAAAGGTCCAGAGGAAACCGTCAAAGAAGTCTTACCCTCTCCAACGCCTTCTCCATCCACTTCAACTACATCTGCATTCACTCCATCAGCATCTGATGATACCGAATTTTCCTCTAGGCTAGGATCCACCAATGCCACAACTCCTACAAACAAAAAAGAGTTGTTGAGTACCACATCAAAGAAGCCAATCCCTAAATACAAGTCAAGAAACAAAAAATCTCCAGCTGCTACAGCCGCATCTTTTAAATCCTCTCAGGTAACTTATCCAGAAAATGAGTCAGGGAGGAATTCTCCCGCAGAAGAATCCGAAGGAAGTCCTCATCAAAACGAGCCTCAATCTGATGTACAATTAGAACTTTTGGACGACAAGGGAAGGACAGACCCAAGAGACAGTGAAGAAAGGGGAAAATACCCACGAGTCTATTACGGTGAAGCTAATCCTCAACATCCTTCTTACGTTTCTGCAGAAGAGGAAGATGGTCCCTTGGGGAAAAGTCATGAGTCTGACGAGAATGGTGACCACAATTCAAAGTATTTCTACCCAAAAAGCTACGTCCAAAATAAGCATACCCATAAAAGGAGTAAGAACAAGAAAAAGTATGAGTACAAGTATGCAGAGGACGTGAGTAGGTTGGAGGATCCTTATCAACTTCGTCAGAGTCACAATAATGGGGGTGGAGGTAGGGAGGAACCTCAGCAAGCTCCTGATCCCCAATACAATGGACCCGAGGATTATCTTGGTAAAGAAAATGCTGATGGATTAGAACAGGGAGGACCAGGGGGATCACCTGATAATTATGGGTACGGACCGCAGAACCATGGGGGTGGAGGTGGACCAGCTCATTACGGTTATCATGGGTATTCAATTGTTGCAATGTGACCTCTAGGCGATTACAAAAGGCCAGACTCTAATACAATTTTTGCTCATTTTAGACGAGACGTTGGCGAAATAATTAGCAAAGCTTTGCATGTCTTGATTCCATCCGCTCTGCTACTGACGGGCTTATCCGCCGTTTTTCCTAATCGAATTCATGTTCCTACAAATGATCGGTATGATTGTGATATATTTCAAATGGAATCATTTGTCAAATGAAAAATAATTACAATTAAAATAATGTTCCGAATTATTACAGCTATTACTCCAACTCTAATAACCTTATTCGACAGAAGCGTTCAATTGACTATAGTGGTCAGCTTAATGAAATGTTGGAACCCGAACATCGCTCCATGAGTGAAGAAATAGTAATTTCTCCAGCTGCAGTACCTCCTCAATATCGTTACAACTTTGAAATCGGATCCCCTCGAGGAAAATATGGACATGCGGAGGAACAGTCAGGACCCACTGTTTTAAATGAGTTCAAAGAAATCCCCAATTCTGCCGAGGAAGATTCCA
Organism: Folsomia manolachei; assembly: GCA_036491905.1. Taxonomy (NCBI): domain Eukaryota; kingdom Metazoa; phylum Arthropoda; class Collembola; order Entomobryomorpha; family Isotomidae; genus Folsomia; species Folsomia manolachei. The sequence continues at coordinate 1,567 of JAAXNX010001455.1, read as the reverse complement.
GAGCAAACATCTTGACAAGAGGTCCTACAGGATATGGGCGAAAAACTTCAGGATTTTTAAGGAACAATATAAATACTCACCGGATGGTGACAAGCCGTGACCCACAAAATTCTGTGCACCAATATGGAAATCAACCTGAAATGAACTTTGCAGAAAATGACTCCTCATTTGCTCCATCCTCAATTCCAACTCCGACAATAATTGCTCCCCCAGACAGCCTAAATTCTGTTGGATTACTCTCCTCCTCAAAGGCCAAAAAGGAAGATGAGAACCCGAACAAAAATTAAGGTCCGACAACCAAACAAAAGAAAGTCTCGGCCACTTCCTCCACTCTCCGGACCAGTTATCTTGAATGTAAATGATTTTCAATCTCAGTTGATTGGGACAGAAAAAATTCCACATAGCAGACAAATCATGAGCCGAAGCTCATTCAAGCATCAGGAAAAAATTGATGAGCAACATGCGAAAGGGGATTTTCGATTGGGGGACGCTTATCTGAAAAGCATTGTTGAACAGCATGAAACGGAGAAGCAGGCCGCATCTCAGAAACCTGTAGATTTATCCCCAGATGGTGCTGTGATGGGATTGATAACCAGGTTTATAATTAATGATAATTAAAATATATAATTTGTGGGGGTTTATATTTATATTTTATTTCAGTTACGCTGAGCATGACGGCGATTCTCCTGTCTGTCAAAAGAGAGCTTTGTGCGAGCTCGCGATTAAGGGAAAAAATCCAAATGCGACAAAATTTGAAACGTTTTTATGGTCCCTAGCATCATTGTGAGAAGCTATTTTATATTTTTACATTATTTAACGATTTTGAATTCATTATTAACCTAATTTGATGTTGTGAATTGAATGCAGAGTACCTGAGCAGTTTAGCAAACTTTATGCTTTGGATGATATATTCAAAGCTGTTCAGCATGGAAGTTGCAACGTGTTTCGATGTACCAGACCCAACTTGGATTTACAAGTTTGAGGATTTTTCGGGAAAATGGCGTAATGGTCCGATATTGTTAACTTTAACAAAAGGTTGTCGCAGTCGTGCGTTTTGTAGGCACAAATTTTGGAATTCACAATTATTTTTATTACCAAATTCTTGTCACCATTTTGATTAGTTTTATAAATTGTTATCGTTTAAAAAATGATTTGTTCATAGCTCTAAACGCTCCACAAATAAATGCGGGGAAGGCGTTGGTCATAATTGTATAACTATTTAGAATTGTATTAGTTCAAAAAACTCACTACCAGTAATTGAAGCTGAATTCCCAACGGGGTAGGTCAAAAAAATGACGCAGCAATATCTAAAGCTTGAATGTTTTAAACGAGATTAAAAAAAATGATAGATTGATTCGCTGGGTTCGTAACTAATGCTGCGTGCATATACATACGTATTGGATTAATTCAAGCCATAAAAACAAAATTATCCAAAGGCCAAACACAAAAATTTAACTGATTCTCATACATACATATTGGCACATTCTGTATGCAGTGAGCTCAATTGAAATCAATTCAATAAGTACCATTCAACAAGTTTATCATGTTTTTCCAAAACTGGTGTAAT
>JAAXNX010001454.1:0-17829 GCA_036491905.1 Folsomia manolachei | reverse complement strand
TAAGCCTGCACCCAATAATCTTGTAACTGAATCCTATCCGCTTGAGAAGCCGTAATTAAAGGAAACCATGAACTTGAACTTGCACTTTCTTTTTGATTCATGTCTTACTAAATTTTAATGAACATTTACTAATTTACAGGATAAAAAACCTTGTAAAATCCAACATTAAATGCGAGCAATTTAGAGATGGTTCAAAACACAAATTTAGAGATTCACCCCAAACATTGATTCATTTTGCATGGGTGTAATCCTTGCAAATTCACAGGCGCATTAAAGATTTCACTGAAACTAAAAAATGCAATAATGCATTTCGGACAGAACCTTGTAAACTTGTTAATGCCAATTAATTCGCAACATAACAAAGGAATCACTGGATAATCAAATGACAAAACATATCAGCATATTATGGCTATTCACGAGTCAATATTGCAAGAAACTCGTGCAAATAATATGCAAAAACTGCACAAGTTTCCCATCAATCCAGAAAGCTTAGGATGATAATTTCCATGTAGCTCGTAGATACATTCTGATCAGATTCAATTTTAAAATTTTATCACATAAACTAACGCACTTCTAGAAACTGAATACCTAGAAAACTCATGCTTATCATCACTCCAGAGATGCCTGCTTTCAATTTCAAAACCTGGCTCGTCTCAATCCCAGGCGTTATCTGGGGCGAACTCGCAATTCGACTCGTTCTTCTCGGTGCCTTCATGTAAGCCGATAAGCTTTAGCATCTTATCTTACCTACCTTAACCTTGGTTGCCCCGCAGTGCCCTGGAACTCGTGGCTATCCCACCCTTCGAACGAAAAAGTAAGTTATGGGTCACACCTTACAATTGTGTCATTAGAACCAAAATTTTATTCAATCTTCCAGTCCAACCGGAAGAAGCGTGGCTGTACAAATTCCCCACAACCACTGCGGAAATCGTGTCCTCGCAGGCCTTACTTGTGAGTATCAAATTGACAATTTTGCACCTTTTGCAAAAAAGAGGAATCCAATTTCATGCCAAAAAGTTTCATTTAAACGTCAAAAGTATAATTTGCACAACTTTAATTAGCATTAAAGGCAATCAGGTTGTCCCGTCTAAGTCTGAAATTATGAAATTGTGTTTAAACGACCAATTTGCAAACCATGTTACATCAAACTTTAAAATGTCTTTAGTGGCTGATGATCGGTTCTTGTGTGGCCATATTTCTGATTGCATTTGGATCCACGAGAAAATTGAAGCCGGCACTAGTCGCCCTGCTTGTCCCCACCTTGGCCATCCCACTCACCGGAATTTTTACGAATATCATTAAAATTACTGTGGGTAAGTGAGTGTCTTATCGTAAATGACTCCCAGCCAGAAACTCAATTAACCCGGGTTCCAATTCTTCCCGTTTCTTCGGATAGGTCGACCACGCCCCGATTTCTATAATCGATGCTACGGCCGAGGTTATCTGGCCATCAAGGACCTGACCAAACCTTGTACCGGAGACTCTAGAAAAGTTATGGGCGGCCGGAAATCATTTCCTTCTGGACATTCTTCACGTAAATGCTTAAAAACTTCTTAATTCTACTAATTAATCTTAAATAGTTCACTAATTCCTCAAATTGTGCAGTGACGTTCTGCGCCCTGGGCTTTATCTCCGTGTATTTAGCCTCCCAACTGCGCACATTTGTCATCAAAGGATCAAGTTGGCGTCTGCTCCTAACTCTTCTGCCCCTCGTGGCGGCTCGGAAATCCTTTCCTTCTGGACATTCTTCACGTAACTAATCAAACTAATTGATCAATGAACATTAATTAGTTTACTAATTCCTCAAATTGTGCAGTGACTTTCTGCGCCCTTGGCTTTATCTCCGTGTATTTAGCCTCCCAACTGCGCACATTTGTCATCAAAGGATCAAGTTGGCGTCTGCTCCTAACTCTTCTGCCCCTCGTGGCGGCCACACTTGTCGCCATCAGTCGGACCATGGATTATCGGCATCACTGGCAAGGTAAGGTTTATTAATTGATCGCCAATAAATTCGCAAATAATTGCCAATATCTCCTTGCAGACGTCGTTGTCGGCGGAATCCTCGGACTCTCAGTAATGTACACCATCCACCTCCAATACTTCCCTGGACTGAGTTCCATCAACTGTCAAACTCCATATCCTATCGGTTCCGGAAGTGAACCAGAACCAGGCCCACCCAACAATTCAGATAATAGTGTCGCCTCCACATCCACAGCGGACTCGGACGGCACTCCAACCGCGCCTGGAACACCGCGACAATGGGCGTAATACCCGGATTCGTTATTAAGGGATTGTGAGTGTTTAAGCATTTGCAAAACTGTAAAATAAAGACTTATCATCCAACCACTGGTCAACTAAACCGACGCTTATCTTATTTGAGGCAGTTGGACAATTAATAATAAAATCAGATCTGTCCGCTTTTTGTGCCAGTTTTGTCAAGAAATAGAACTTGCTGTGCTTGTTAGACAAATGCCCGAAAACGGATTAATTTCTTAAAGCCCGGATTTTATCTGTCCGACTCTTGTAAGGCTTCTTATTGCGTATCCCATATGCAGGTGTGTNGCAATAGAACTTGCTGTGCTTGTTAGACAAATGCCCGAAAACGGATTAATTTCTTAAAGCCCGGATTTTATCTGTCCGACTCTTGTAAGGCTTCTTATTGCGTATCCCATATGCAGGTGTGTCATGTAGAAATTGTAGAAACCGGAATTCTACAAACAAGGTCCGTTGTTCTCTGGGAAAATTCCTTTGTTTTTTGTAACAATACATGTCTAATTTCCGGTGGACTCTGGCTTGCCTCATTATTACAGACATGCATTAATTACCTTACCACATAATATGCTGGTGGAGTAAGTAGCAACATAAGAATGTTGCAGTATACCATTTCATTGGCTTCATATTGATCGGGTTACAAATAGATAAGCCACTGTTAACCATTGATAAGTGAATCGTATCTATTACCACGCCACACTTTATCACAAGATAAGACAATCCCGTAGTAAATAACCTACTGTTGTGGAATAAATATAACTCTTCAAACTTCTCAGAACGTGGCTTGTGCGCCGTGGATAAGTCACTTATCACAGAAACCAGGAGAATTTATCCAATTTTAAAATAAAATCCGTGTTGTAATAAAATTATGGACGATCTGCCACATCCCCATAAACCTGATACCTCGCACCCTTCCTTTAGTGACATCCCCCTGTCCCAAGAATCCTCGATAACCTCCTTACCCGGCGACGAAAGCGACCCTGACACACTCGTCAGCGACTCCGAAGACCAGGAGCTGTTACGTGCTTATCATCCTAATCCCAGACCGTCCTTCACCATCGGCGGATCCGATTCCGACTCCACGTCCGCCTTCTCCGAATCCGATGGCGTTCACATTCATCCCCGGAAGGTCAAACAGGTCACCTCTGCCCTCAAATCAATTCCAAGTGAACCCGGAACCTTGGCGGGTGACTCACTGCCTCAAGGACGACCCGGGTATATGGGAGGACCTTCGTCGCGGTCGGGTTCCAGGTGAGACGTCGAAAATCCTGCATTTTGGATAAGTTTCTTATCAAATTCCTTAGATCTAGATCACCCTCATCTCACTCTGCTCTCGATAGAAGTCTGACCTTATCTGGAGATCCCTCCAGGTCGGATAACCCCGGAGATGACCTCAGCTATAAGGAAATCCGTCTTTTTGCCGTGAAAGATGACACCTTACCCTTCAAAACCCTTTAGTTCCCGACAATGGGCGACATTTGTCGTGTTTGGATTTGTGGAGCTCTTCTCCGCAATGGTTATCTCGCTACAGGCGCCCTTCTATCCGTTTGAGGTATGCAAAATTGCAAAATGCGAATTTTGCGAATAATTTTGCAAACTTTTTTTGCAGGCTGAAAAGAAAGGAGCAACCGCAACCGAGTATGGTTTAGTCTTTGGAATTTTTGAGCTTACAGTTTTTATTATATCACCAATTTATGGGGGAAAGGTAACTGGATTTAGACAAACTTATCATTTTAAAAAGTGATGATAAGCCAATGTTTTCCCGTAGATAAGTAAAATCGGGCCGAAACTCGTGTTCAACCTGGGAATCCTGGTCACGTCTCTGGCTGCCATTGGATTTGGGCAAGTATTACAATTTGCAAACCATTGCAAAAATAGAAATAATGGACTAAAATTTGTCTTCCAGATTTCTGGATCAAGTCTCAAATCGCAGCTTATTTGTCGGCTTATCCATTCTGACCCGAGTCATTGAAGCGTTGGGGGAGGCAGGTGGGTGGGTGTAACTTGGTATTTAACGTGTTTCGCTAAAATCTCATATTTTCACTACATTCCCAATTTCCCAGCCTTCATCACAGCGTCGTTCGTCATTATCGCCGCAGAATTTCCACACTCTGTCGCCACAACTTTTGTAAGTTATCTTACAATTTGCACAGTCTTGCAATTATCCTAATATTTACCTTACCAGGCAGCAATGGAAACTTTTTACGGCCTCGGCCTCATAATTGGGCCCCTAATCGGCGGACTTTTGTATCAGGTCCGTGCAAATAATTTGCAAAGTTTGCAAAATAATGACAATATCATCTCCTTCCCAGGTCGGTGGCTACACCCTCCCCTTCCTCTCCGTGGGTGGCGCCCTTCTTGGCGCTGCACTTCTCACCATATTCGCCCTACCCTCCACTAAACCTTCCCCGCCTCCCTCCTCCCAGTCTCCTCCTCCCACTTCCGGCCTTCAGCGCCTTCCGCCTCCTCTCCCAGCCGACCATTGGACTCGCTGGATTCTCCATTTTCTCCGCGTCCGCCTCCATTTCCTACCTCAACGCCACGTTGGAGCCCTTTATTCGCCAAAATAGCCTCTCTCCTTCCCCTCTCGCGACTGGGGCGATATTCATCGTGAATGGAGGCGTCTACGCGATAACCTCGCCACTCTGGGGAGCCCTTTGCGACAGGCTCCACTCTTCTTTTGGGTTAAAGATCGTGACCCTCCTAGGAACTGGACTAATCGCAACCGGATTCGGGCTTATCGGACCAATTCCTTGGGTTCCATTGGCTCCCTCGTTATGGGGCGTGGTTGTGGGACAAGTAATTCAGGGCGTGGGACTGGGTGCCGTGCTGGTATTCGGCGTTTATCCAGTCGTTGAGAGAAGCTATGTAAGTTTGTGACCCAAAAATTTGATCTGACCTCAAATTTGACCTGGATTTGACCTCAATTGCTGTGTTTTTACAGAGCCACCGGTCTTCCCGACAATGTCGCGACGTACTCCGCCGTTTCTGCCGTGTGGACATCGATGTTTGCTTTGGGAGCCTTTGCAGGACCTACAGCATCCGGAGTTTTATACGACTGGGTTGGATTTCGTCTCGGGACAACTTCAATACTTGGACTGCAACTAATTTTGGTAGAACATTTCTAAATAATTGAAGGTCTCCAAATAATCCTGGTGTTTTACTGGGTAGGCCATTTTCGTCCTGACTTCAATCATTTGGACGGCTTGCGCCCAACCTTCGACGACAAGATACGCCGAGCTGGAGGTTGCTCCACTCCTTAGTTCCGGTGGGAGTCGGAGTGTGACGCCCAGACCGAAGTCGCCGCTACCAGGACCAAGCCATGGTCATAGACAAAGGAATGCAAAGAGTTATGGCTCTGTTTAAAATTGTAGAGCAATTTAATTTTAAATTTTTTTTATATTTTAATTTATTTTTACGCGTTGATTGAGTCAATAAAACTAACAAGGTTGCAATTCGCAAAGTCTTTTTTTCTTTTTGGTACATTTTTACAGATTTGTAACACATTTTGAGTCAAGTTACAAATTACAAATGTATGCATTGTGATTGATTAACTGGTTGAAAGTGAGTAATACAATGTTGTGCAGTAGATTCGAGTTGAGTGTAAAATGGACATGATTATCATACAAATAATATCGCAATGAATATTTGGGTTACAAAAATAAAAAAAATGAACAAACAAAAAATGTCTTACTTAAAATTCGGCCATTCAGCAAAAATTACTTTGTAAATTAATAAATTAAATTACAGGTCTTTTTCCTTCGTTGATTAATTTGATTTCGATTGGGTTACAGAGTTAAATTAATATTTAAAATAACCACACAAGTCAAGTAGTTGATTATCAAATTAGTTATCACGGAGTCACATTATTTTCACAATTCAAACATCCAAACTCTTACTTCTATTCTACCTGTCTGATTATAATTGTTAACTTTTTGAACATTTAGATTTTAAGCAACTTTGAGCAACGCGGCCGCAGCGTCCTGACCTTCCGGTTTGACAATTTGATAACTCATCAAATACTCGGGATAAGCCTGAAAAACAGTAAACAATCCGTCATAAAAACATTTGCAACACACGGAAACTTGTCAAAAATTTCTACTTTTTCCATAAAAAATGTAGAAATCATATAAAAAGGTGCCCCAAACAGAGATTGGAGCACCTGCTCGATGTTTCAAATTTTACTATTCCCCTAGCTGAATTAGTCACCAAATCCGGTATCAAAGTTAAACCCGGACTAGCGTGCCATCGGGGAAGTTAAATCAAACCAATGTCTTTTCACCCACCTGTTCTCCACGATAAACGACATACTCCGGATATGTCAACCCACCCTGAGATGGTCTCCCAACCACGCTGTGATGTCCTGGAGGTGCGTGAGCCATCTTCATGGCACTAAATTGCAGGAAACTTTTTCCTAGGATAACTCGACACAGGAGAAGTTGACGATGACAGGTGTAACAGGAACGATCCTTATGAACTGGGCACCCCGTACCACCCCCAATCCCGTGAACGTATTGATTACTTTTGGAAGAGTGCTCAGCAAAATAGATTCCAGCACCGAACATACCTAAAAAATTGAGAATTGGAATAAAATTACATTCACGCCCCTACGACATACTCCGGATATGTCAACCCACCCTGAGATGGTCTCCCAACCACGCTGTGATGTCCTGGAGGTGCGTGAGCCATCTTCATGGCACTAAATTGCAGGAAACTCTTGCCCAGGATAACTCGACACAGAAGAAGTTGACGATGACAGGTGTAACAGGAACGATCCTTATGAACTGGGCATCCAGTCCCACCCCCAATCCCGTGAACGTATTGATTACTTTTGGAAGAGTGCTCAGCAAAATAGATTCCAGCACCGAACATACCTAAAAAATTGAGAATTGGAATAAAATTACATTCACGCCCCTTAAAAAAGTGACCTTACCACCAATATAGGCATGTCTCTCATCAAATCCTTTATGAACTATCGCCGGAATGAAGGGCGATCCATGAAAAAGCATTCGTTTCATTTGCTCCCTCTCGGCCGTTGTCTTCCGCAATTTCGTTGCGACGATGGATATATCTCTCCCATAATTTGGGATTTCGAATCTTTTGAATCTGTATGAAGTACAGAGAGATTATTAAATACTTATTTAAATTTTAATCATTAAATGTGGAAATCAAATAAAAAGGTGTCCCAAACAGGAGTTGGGACACCTGCTCGAAGTTTCCTTTAATATTCCCCTAGCTAAATTAGTCACTGAGTCTGGTACTAAGATCCCCAGACTAGCGTGCCATCGGGGCTCAAACAAAAACATCATTTTTTCTTTCAATATTTTTTTGCTCTCTTACCTTGATGATATTATACTTTGTAAATATCCCACCGGCATGACCATTATCCCTGTGTGACCTTATCGTTCCCTGCAATTCATCCTCCACCGCAAGAAACTCTCGATCATCCCTCGGCAACTCGATAAGCATTGTCCCACCGCCCATGGATGATCTTATTTTGTCCACCCCTTTCAACAAGAGATGTCGATGTCCATACGCGACAACACCGATCCCTTTCAGGTCCTCGTGCGTCATTTCGGCGAGAATTTCCAAACTAATTTGTTCCCTTTCAAAGATTTCTTGTAAATGGTCCAGGGTCAGTGAGGTAAGGAAATGGAGTACAGCCTTCATCTTTTCTTTCTTTAGTTCCTCCTCCATTTGGGAGGGAGCTCCAAGATCTTCGGCAGCCTCGCCGTCACCACCACCGGAGGAGAGCAGAGATCTTATCGGGATTTGGAAGGGGTTTCCGGAAGGCATTATCACAGTTTCGTTAGCCACCGGGATATCAGAGGCGGGTAAGGTGGAGTTTCCGCTTCTAGTAGGACTGGAACTGGGGACGGCACACGCACCACCGGCCGGGTATTGGAGAACGGATCCCGGACTTTTTAATGTGGGCCCGGATGTCATTTTTAGAGTCATTGGAAGGCTTTGGGACGTGGTCATGGCGTCTTGGAGGAGGGAGCGGACATCTTCCGCGACTGCGAGGTCAATTGGGGTGTGACCTTCTTGATTTTTTGAGAAGGGGTCAGCACCGTGGGCTAGGAGCAGGGCACAGAGATGGGTACGAGATTTTTGAGCGGATTCATGTAGTGGGGTGAATAACCATTTATCCGTGGCTGGAAAAGGGAAAAATAATTGAAGTAATTATGACAAATGGGTAGGAATATGTAATTATCAACTGGTTTTGGGTTACATACCATTTACTTGGGCGTTATATTTTATGAGTAGTGCAGCAATGTCGAGATGTCCGTAAGATGAGCTGAAATTCAACATTTAACTTAGATAAATACTGCACAGACTTTACTTAATTGTTTCTTTTATAACTTACGCATTATGTAAGCTGATTAATCCTCCTCGATCCGTTCTATTGACAATTTCAATATTCCATTGCGATGCTTTTTCTAAAAGATGTTCAGCAACTTCCAAATTATTGTAGCCTAAAAAAATTGTCATAAAATTCATTATTTCCTAGTTGAAATCACGGCGCTTTGCTACTAAATTTCGTCTCAAAAACTTACCTGAAGCGAGATGCAAACACGTGGAATTTCTGCCATGAGTATCTCGACAAATCTGAAATTAAGTTGGCCATAAAACATAATTAGCTAGGTTTCTTAAATGTTTTTTTGGAATTTTGTCTGCTCACAATATTCTCTGGACTCAACAATTTCTTGACTTTTGCTAAATTTCCTTTTTTAGCAGCTTCCAGAAGGGCAGAATTTCCTTGAAGCAAATCCGCAATGTCTTCGTCCTTGCAGAGATCAATGGGCAGCATGGAATCCCGATTCTTCTTGGTTGCGTCAGCACCATGCTTCAGGAGAAACTTGACAATTTCATACTTTCCTTTGGCCACGGCTTCGTGTAACTGGAAGTTTAAAAATAAATATTTCATACAATTTTGCCCATAGCTATAACTCGGTAGTATGCCACTTACCGGAGAAAACTTCCACAAATCGACAGCATTCACGTTAGCACCTGCGTGTTTAAAAAATTACAATTTTTCTGACAATCTAATTAAAAACAAAAAACATGAATTAAACAAGACCAGTCACATACCATGTGAGACGAGAAGCTCCGTGACTTCAAAGTGACCGTAACTAGCAGCATTATGAAGTGGAACCAAATATCTGGACAAATAAATAATCCCTCATTTAATTAAATGTCTCCATTGAATTAGTATTCAATTTTAATTAGATCACTTTCACACACCCTTTATCTTTGGCATGAACATCTCCACCGTGTTGGAGAACATATTCAACAACGGCAACACGGTTGTAACCACTTGCGAAATGGAGTGGGGTACTATTACGTCCTGTTAAAACAATACCATTATTAATTAGTGATAATAGATTCATTACTGTGTCAATCAGAATTTGACAAACCTTCGACATCCCGACAATTGACAATGTCCGGGCGTTGGCTGAGTATTTTAATGACTGTGTCGAGATCACCGGTTCGTGAAGCTTCTAGAAGTTGATGCTCAAGGTCGACGGCAACAACGGGAGGTTCTGAAATATAATAATTTATTTTTAAATAGATGCTCCAGTAGCCGAACAAAATATGCTCATTTGTGTAGTTTTCTTATAAAAATGTGGAAATCAATAAAAAAGGTACTTTAAACAAGAATTCAAGCACCTGCTCGATGTTTCCAAATTAATATTCCCCTAGCTAAATTAGTCACTGAGTCCAGTATCAAAGTTAAAACTGGATCAGCGTGCCATCGGGGATTTGAACAATTACATCTATCCTACGGATATTTACTAATTTGAAGTAATTTGTAACTTATAACTATTTCAACTATTCCTTGTCTTACTCTCAAATTTATTCAGGTACCAAAAGCAACCACAGTACAGGGTTCTTTGCCCTGAGCACATTATTTTCTGTACGCTACTAAATATAAAGCAGACAAATTGTTCTGGTAGAACCTAACCTAATTAGAACACAACCTTTAAACGACTCTTTTTGATTTGAGGGCAATCTGTTTGATTGAACAAGACAGCCCAAAAACATGACTTAAATTAATGTCTTTACTTAAATAAAGCACAATTTACAACCCATTTACTGCTGGAATCTAATCTCTATGAAATGCCGTTTTGCATGATACAGATAAATGTTGTAAATTTGCATGAAGAATGTTGCAACTGCTTCCTGCTCTTTCAACTCATTCTCTCAAACATTTTACTAAAACTCTATCATTGGATGACATGAACCCGTCTCTGTCTACATGGTTTGATTAAATACTGGATTGGTTTCCCTTACCTTGAATAATTTTAACCAGATTAGAAGACGCCAACTGAGCTGCCGAGTATCCCTGATGCGACACAATATTTATATCTGCACCAAAACTAATAAGTAGCTTCACTCCTTGTGTATTCTCTGATCTCGCACAGCGATGTAGGGCTGCAAACAAAATAAAATGACCCAAATTGATTCTCTTTTCATACAAATTGAACAAATAAAGATAACTCGATCCAACTCAAACAAGATTAAATTGGACAAATGCCGTCATAAAAATATGTCCACTCACGCGTCTCTCCACTGCCATCCTGTGCATTCACTAGCCCCCCACTTTTCAGGAGGACCTCCATCGTTTCCGTGAGTTCTGGACGATCAGCCACTAAATGAAGACAGTTGCTTCCATCCTTCGTCTTCCCATTGACTTCGACCCCCTTTTTCATCAGGGTTTCCACCGTTTTCTTGAGTTGTGTCTGCGGCCAGGAGCTCAGAGCCACGTGCAACCCATTTTCAAGGGTGAAGGGATGTTGAAATGAAGACACAAGGGCGTCAGAATGCTTCTTAATTCGGGAAACATCCCTCATACGACAGCTTTGGAGCAGCGTGTGACCCCGGTATTCAAAGGCTAGCTTTTCCTGAAGCTGTCGACTTCCTGCGAGATCTATGGCGCTTTTGGCGTGACAATTTAGCAGGGTGGGATCCGCCCCATGGGCGAGAAGAAGGGAGCAAACGTCCACCCGAGATTTTTGGGCGGCTTCGTGTAGCTGTGTAGGAAAGAATGGGTCAGAGAATTAGGTCAAAAATAGCCTAAAATAGGTTCATTACCGCGGAAAATTGCCACAAATCCACCGCATTCACCATTGCACCGTGACTGATGAGAATTTCGCAAACTTCGAAATGGCCGTAGCTGCTGGCGTTGTGCAACGGGGTTAACCCTCTACGGAACAAAGCAATAAAAGCAATAAAATTTCAATATTTTCATACAAAAATGTCAGAATTTTTAAATTCCACACAAATGACAAACTTCCTCACCCTTTATCTTCTCGCATGAACATCAGCTCCATGTTGGAGCAGGATTTGAACAATTTTAAGTCGATTATAGCCCGCAGCCAAATGTAGGCAGGTAGACTTTCTCCCATCGGATGCAGCAATATTACAATTCAACGGGGTTAGATATTGCATAAGACGATCCTCATTTCCCGAGCGGGCACTCTCCAGTAGTTGATGTTTCATGTATTCTCCGGTAAAAACGGCTTGTGAAGATCCCGGGTCCGCGAGGTCATAGGCCGTCTTACCCTCAGAGTTTCGAATCGAGGGATCCGCCCCATTTTGTAGGAGGGCGATGCAAACATCTATTTTTCCTTTGGCGGCGGCTTCCTATACAAATAATAAATGCGTAATTTAAGTTGCAGTCATAAATATCTTTGGCTATCTAAGATAACTGATGTTACATGGAGGCCAGTATAAGACCAGTGATCCTTCGCGTTGGGATCCGCACCCCGTGCTAGGAGGAGACGAACGACTTCCGTATGTCCGAAAGAACAGGCATTGTGCAAAGGCTGCAATAAAAGTTACAATCAAATTCATTATTTTAAAACAGTGAGTAAAATATGGTCATCTTTCTCCTTACCTGAAGTCCACCTTCGTCCCTACTATCAATTTGAGCCCCTAAATTCAGCAAATACTCCACAATATCCTTCCTTCCATAACCTGCAAACATTAGAAATGATGTCAAAATCCCAAATATTGCCAAAACCTTCCCTAATTCTTACCTGCAGCAAAATGCAACGGGCTACTCTTCCTCCCGGACGTATCCCTGGCAGAAACATTGCTCCGACTCGCCAACGCCTGAACCTTTTGGGCGTCACCTCCTTTACAAGCTTCAAATAACTGCCTCAACTGATCCTTCGTAGAACTCGGTAAACTTCCTGGCAGCGAATTCCCTCCAACACCACACCCACCCCCATAATTACTCACAACCGAGCAAATACTGCCCCCACTCCCAGGAGAACTTTCCCTATCCCCCCGACAGCCCCCAACATATTGTGGGGACAGATTACTGCAGCTCGTGGAACTTGGAGACGCTGACAACGTAGACGACGACGTTGACGCTTGTCCCAACTCTTGGAGGCAGCTGCATAGGTGGCGACGAATTTGTCGAAATCGACGACACATTGAGATTTGAGCAAGATTGCGACCCAGATTTTGACACGTTCATCGCCGAACACTGGGGACAGGAACAAGAACAAAATGAGGAGCTGGAGAGAGGTGAATACTGCGAGTTTATTGTCCCACCGCCGAGTGGCGTACAAGGACAGGACGCCGTGGCGGATGGCGCAGGAGGCGGTGGCGGAGGAGGTGGCGCCGGACTGGGTGTGGAGCAGCCGTCCCCACCACACCCACCCAGATGATGAATGGATGTCGACATGGAGGTCGAAGTAGAGATGGAGGAGGATGAGGAGTTGTTGGAGGACATTTTGAGTAAATGATTGTCACGGGAGTCGAAACTTCGAGTCGATAGTTTCGACACAATAATATCAGGTCTTGGGTGGTTGAGTTGTTGGTAAGGACCTATTTACTGGGTTATCTGTAATACCGATAATTCACTGATTGCCAGTTTATGGGTTATCTTTTAAATCAGTCTTAAAATATCACGGGTTCCGTCGCCAATCTTAAATTAAAACACACCATTTTTCTAGCAGCTCGAATCAATTCCTGATAACTTCTTATCCGATCTACCTCTAGTAACAGAACACTCTTCCTTAATTCCTGTCTCTTTCCCATTAATTTAATTTTAATGATTGAATTAATTTAACCCCAACTCCCGTCAACTTATCCAAATCCAGCCAATTCTTCGAGCTTATCACTTTCTCCACCCGATTTTGCACTATTTGAGCACTACCCTCCTCCAATTAGTGTAAAGATAACCTCAGAAATTACTAAAATATTCCAACTTTAGACCATCCATAGCCCGAAGGCTACTGACAACTAAACCCTTTCTTTAAAAGAGAGCACTAACTCATTCAAGGGAGCCCTCACAGGTCACGTCCTATTTAATTATGTAGCAGACCGCCTTCTGATAAGCCACAGATATGTACTAAACTCCAATTCATTTCCCTGTGATAAGCTACTTATCTTGACTCTGTGTAAGGTAGTCACTTGATAAGGCCAAGGTTCATTGGATTTATCATGGTTTCCAGAACAAAGCACGAAATCAGTCAGGTGATGAATGGATGCTCCCAGGCTCTTTATCCTAACCTGATTTTATTGCCTGTATACAAATCTAAACCATTGTTGCCTCCCATTGTTAGCACTGCTAACAATGCACTGGTTTACCTTTAGTCTGCTTTTAACGGTTGGAAATCCATGTAACGTCAAGATAAAGAAAATCCATTGCATATTATTGAATGACACCTGAAAACTAAAACGGGAACAACTTCTCAATTTACTAAAAGAACTGCCTCTGAAAAAGACCACACCCAGAATGAACCCTTAATTGTTTAATTTACAACATAATTCGTAATTACTGACATTTGCATCCCATACCACACTTCTTTTGCCACCCAGTAAGATGAAATTGCTTCCTTTATTCAATGTATCAAACCAATTCTTATCTCCGTTACAAATACACGAGTGAAAGGATTTTAAAATATAGAAAAATATAGGGTTTAAAACCCTTATAAAATGGAATGACTAAAAGAATCTTGCTCCAGATCAATATCCAGGTACATAATAGTATAAAACCCGTACTTGTAATTTAAAACCACACAATTATGGACCTTGATAAAACTTAAACTACCCGATTTAACCGTAATGACCTGAAATTCACCCTTAAACAGTCTTAATACCCGTCGGACTTTCCAATAGCATCCCTCTTCGTCCCCACAGTCTTCCAACCCCATTTCCACCCGCATCCCCGGCACCCTGTTCATATCCTGCCCCACCAACATCCGGCTTGTCGCAGTGCAGCTCACCCAATCCCGGGAAGTATTGACGATACACCCCCCAAGCCACCGTGAATCCTAGTATACTCCCCACCACGATATCCTGCCAGTGATGGTGATAATCACAAGTCCGACTTATCGCGACCAGCGTCGCGGTTAGGAGTGGGAGACAACTCACTAGGAGACGAGGACTCCTCCCTCGGCCGGAACTGAACACTTTTAGCTGCGCGGCCAGAAATAGGAAGAGGACTCCGAATCCGCAGAAGCTCACTGCGACAGGAAAAAGAAACGTTATTTTTGAAATACTTGCAATTCTTTTAAATTATGTCACTTACTGGAAGAATGCCCGGATGGGAAACTTTTTCTACCGTCCAAAATCACAACTTGATCCGGAGTAGTACACGGTTTACTGTAGTCTGACACGGTTAAATACTCCCCACCGTAGCACCGCTCCAAATAATCGGGTCGTGGACGGCCTGGAGAAAGAAACGACTTCAAAATATTACCCGAATTTCGGATCTAAGACAAAAATGACTCCGTAAACTTACCCACAGTCACTTTTATAATGTTTGTAATGATCCCATTGAGTGGGAGGGCTGTAAATTGCGAAATTTTTATAACCAGCCCAATTTTTAATGTATATAAGCCCACAACTTACGATAAGTTACTTACCCAAAGTAATCACACCCACGACACATATCGTCACACCCACATCCTTATTGTAACCAAAGACTAAAACTATCACAGAAATTGTGGCGATGAGCAGAATTACCTGGAATTTATAAAAACCTGACATTAGCACATATCAACCCTAAGGATAAGCTGCCTTAGATAAGCTTCCTTACCCAAAGGAGCTGAGAGGGAATGATGGAGTCCTTGTTTGGAAACCGGTAGAGCCACGCCTCTTCCGGTTGGATGACCCGATGATACGGGGACAATTCCTCGGTTATCCTGAAAGCAAAATTAAAATAATCCTTAGTACTTATCCAAGATAAGCCTTTTAAAAGTGTGACTTACAAGAAAATAATAAAGACAACAATTCTAAAGACTAATTCCACCCACACCCATTTTGGGACGTGGCCATAGGAAAAGTTCATAATAGGGGTGGCAGTGGGTGTGGCCGGGCTCCTGAACTCCTCCCTTCCCTTATCTCCGATAAGTTATCCAGCCAGTAACTTGGTTATCTTATCTTAGTTCCAATTTACTTCCGTTTCCGTCCCCCAAAAAGAGGCCCAAGCACCGCCTTTATTTTGCAATATTGCAAATTACAACCCCTGCAGCCCTGCACCCCTGTTAACAAATAATAAATTATTGTGCAAAATATTTGTCGAAATTATTTGCTTGCGAGTCACTGACAGCTTGCAAAAGTTTCGACAAGACTCAAACCCGCTTCGCAAAAATTGAGATTCTTCAAACTTCTCCCGATACAAATAAATTAGTGCAAAAAAAAACAATGCAAAAAATTACCATTGCTAATTCTTCAGCTTATTTTATTCGTAATAATTTATTATGCTCCAGTTACAGGTATGATAGTACAGGCAATTTGCGAGTTTCCACAAAAAATACAATCCTTTGACAAGTATCGCTTGACATTTGGTTTGACTGATAAGACAAGAAATTATGCTAAAATTATTAAAGTAGAAAATTACAGATGCGTGAAAATAATCCGAATTTAACTAATTTTCATAAAGTTGACCAAACAATGGTTTATGTGGCATTATCCTCCTCCGACTTTTCTGCTGGTTCCGGAGTATCCAGCCGAATTTTGACACAAGATCTGGAAAATTTCATCCCATAATGTCCCTGTGTCAGATAAGGTAATAGGAGTCATTAAATTATGTTATTTAAAAAACCTCCAAGTATCACACGACTCCAACAAACCTTCCAAAATCTATCGTCCTTCCCTTCATGCATAAAAACGAGCTTCCTAAGTTCCTCCATGTTTTCCACGTGCTCCTCCTTAAACCCAAAAGGATGGCTGACCGTCTGCCACTCAACATCCGGTCCTAGCCTCAGTTGGTCGACAAACTCCGTGATAAGCTCTTCGGACCGATCCAACAGCCTCAAGGTCCAGTTAAAGACTCCCCCACAATCGAATCGAGTTGTGTACCTGGAAAATTACACAAATTCCTATTAATCCTGGACCAACAAGGGCACCAACGACCAACGATTGCCCAACAATCGACAACAATGCCTGGCTTATCACTCACATCTGACTACACTCAAGACTAAACGGGAGACACGTCTTCATGACCGGTGGCGTCATCCCACTTTCCCAAAGATCCACCATCGTCCATTTCGAACAATTCTGAAATGACGTGACCCAAGCGGAAGTTGAGTTATCAAAAAACCGATCGGGCGGCAGAGCCTGACAACCTTTCGGACTCGGCTCCAACTTCCACTTATCTCCGCCATTGGCGTGAATTCTCCAGTCGCGGAATTCTGTTCTTCCTACCAACAAAATTTTAATTTTACCAACAAACCTCACTCTTGATAAGCACACTTATCTTACCATCCCCAACTCCGGAATGATTCTTGATAAGATTCTTCGTAAACAGGTGATGCCTCACTTGAGCATGGAATACAATCCAGGACTCCGGCTTATCTTTTATGTGACCCGGTATTAACCCCCAATCCCAGCCGCGGCGATCAAACCACAGTTTCCAGTAAGATTTCCGGGTAATGACGTCCTTCCAATTTCTACAGACCTGCGCCAAACCAACCAATTGATAAGTCACTTATCAATAATAACCTTCAAGAAGTTCCTTACCAAATTACAATTTAGAATATCCTCCTCCCCCACAAGACTCAGGATCAGTTCCAGGACATTATCCGGGACCACCAAGCCACCAAAGATAAGCCCATTAATGACTTCCTCCTCCCCCATTGGCTCCTTGTATGGAGAATGTCGTCGCCTCTGGAAATCTGACCAACTCACTTCCAACCCTCCCGGCCAGGATTCCCTGATTCCTTTTCCTTCACCTTCAGAATTGGCACTCCTCCCCGAGGTAAAATTACCCATAAATCAATTTCCTTGCTAAAAATACGTGAATTTGCAAAAAATACGCGAATTTTGCGATCAGCCGTCACAAAAACCTTGATTATTTGGCTGACTCAGAAAAACGTAGATGGGAAATCTGAGACTTTTACCTTATCAAGGATAATATGTTATCATTTCATGAATAAGTCAATCTCTCATGTTTACCTTATCCAATGATAAGACTGGTCTTGTTTGCCTTATCCATTGTTATCATACCCAAACAAAGATTGGCTGCGTGTTGATCCATTTTTTGCGGATTTCGCCCTAATTTCGCAGTAGAACCAGCAGAATTAGCGTCCACAT
>JAAXNX010001453.1:0-17832 GCA_036491905.1 Folsomia manolachei | reverse complement strand
AAGACTGGACTTTCGAATGTGGACAAGAAGACAATTGTCAATTTCTTCCAACATCAATTGACGGAAGAAGAACAAACTGTGATTGCCACGGATGATAATGATGAGGAAGGGGATGAAGATGAGGAAGAAGGTGAGGATTTGGATGAAAAATCCACGATATTCAAAAAGATGAAGAAAAGGGCTCTCCAAGTTGAAATGATGGGACAAATGGCAACTTGCATTGCCACTAAGAAGATGACCCATAATGGCCACGCTATCTACCCACTCACTACGAAGCTGTACAATTTGAAGCAAGGTTTTGGCATCGGGACACTCTTCTTATTGAAGACTCAGATGAAGTTGGTGGTGGAACAGAAGGCAAGTTTGAAGATAACTAGTGGTAGAGTTGAGTTTAGTTTTAAAGATTAATTAATTTATGATTTAAAAGTCCGTGTTGTTTTAATGTGGAATCTCTTTGTTAACGTATTGTTGAACTATAAAACTACGATATTAATAAAATGTTGAAAAACTTTATCTTACCTGGTGTCATTTCAGCTATGACTTTATTAAGCCTGTCCAACTCTTTCCCAATCGCGTTCAACTTTCTCGGGTTTGGCGTCAAGTCATTCCCATCACCCTTTCTAGCTTTTCCACTGAAAATCCCACAAACAGCAATAATAAGTAACAATTTTATGACATGCTGTGAAATATGTGTATTAATTATAACTCAATTTTACCTGTGTTTAATGCCTTGAATGTGACATAACGGACTGAAAACTGGATCAGTTGGCTTCTGAAGCACATGTGGATCCTCCTGGGTCGGGGCCAATACAAGACGCTGTCCCTTGGGACCCTTCGCTTGGACATTGTATTGCCAAAAGAATCTCTCCCGTCGAGTTCCACTAGCAGTGCTCTCCGTGTCGCTCAACTCTGAATCTGTATAAAAACTCATTGAAACTTATACTTCTCCCTTTATTTAGTAAGGAAATATACCGTCATCACTAGAATCCCCTTCGCTCAATTGGTCTGAGTCAAGTCCTTCATCCATCGAGAGGGAGAGGCCACCACCCGGACTCAAAACATCTATGAAAGTTTTAGTTTAGTTAATTGATTCATGGTTGAATATTTCGTTAATAAATCTTTAAACCATACCAGCAGAAAGGCTTGAAGTTGAACCTCCTTCTGCAAGGGACCCTGTAGACAATAAATGGGGACGAGGGTCTCTTCGCTGCCACACTGCCTCCCTTCGTTGCTGCCAACTCTCCCACATGTTTGGACCTTGGCTCGAGGGGGCCGACGAGGACAAGCGTGTCGTAGGCGAGTGAGTAGGGGACAACATGGCGCGGGGGAGAGATTGGCCTAAAGGACTAGCTTCTGGAGACTCCAAGGAGTTTTGCAACTCTCGCCGAAGTAATAGCTCTCTTAAACCTCCACCACTGGAGCTAAAGTAGATAACACAATATGATAAGTTATATGATTCATTTTTTGAATACTTTTTCATTTGAGAATAAGGAATAAGTCATACCTTGAGGGCTGCGGATTGCTGGAAGGAGGAGTATGACTGATACTTGGATGTATGTTAAATTTCATATCAGCCATGATGAGTGATGGTTGAAGTAGCGTCTGTTCCAAAAGAGTTGGGCCTACAGGCACACTAGTTCCTGCTCCAATCAGTTTATTTGTCCCCAATGGAGGAAAAGAAGAGGACGGCTGAATCTGAAACATGTCTCCATCCGGATCGAGTGGATTCCCACCTGCTGGAGTTTGTGGAGAAGGGGTTGCCTCAGGAGGGTGATTACTCCCATCCACCGGCCAGTAAAGGTCATCAAAGTTCAGGCCATCCAATAAGGTATCAGCATCTGGAGCGTTAAGTTCTGCTAGAGTGGGGCCCAATAGCTCACTTCTATTCATTTTGAAGATATCATCCTCATCCACAGCCATCGACAATTTGGATAATTCTCCCTCCATTGACATATCCCCAACGGGCATGTCCAAACCCTCCATGCTGTTGTCGCCCATCATCATATTTCCATTCCAACCTCCATTAGCATTGATCATTGTGCCTCCACTCATTCCCATGCCAGGGTTCATTATCCATCCATGTGGTTGCATATCCTGACCCAGGCGACGAGGGATTGGCATTCCTTGAGGACTTGATGGTCCCATTGACATTGGACTCATAGTGCCTGGGCTCCCCATGAGTCCCGGACTTGCTGGACTGTTTTCTCCTGACGCCGTTTTCATCAGTCTCTGGTTCGCAATGTGTACTTGTAAAAGTTGTGACATTTTGAAATTTTCTTGTTCTTATTATCAGCCAGGTAAGCTGTGTTCAAGCCTGAAAATATAATGTATACTTTAATGAGCTAGTGACGCTACCAAACCAAACCGTATTTCCTTCTCTCCATAAACAGTAGCTATTTTCAAAATATTATTTCCTCGTGTTCCAAGAATCCATAACAAGCCAACTGTTTTTTTATAAACAAAAACGGCATGAATGGTAAATAACCTCTCAAAATTGACTAGAATAGCTCCTAAACTATTGAAACAAATCCAACAATGCCAGTTAGTAAAGTAAGGAGTTTATTTTTAGTACACCCAAATAAAAGGTGAAACTTCTCCAAGTTCCACGCATCAATCCAGCTGATGTAATTATAACAATTCACCCATCCTAGATATTCATACTTTACTGACTTGCATTTGTCTGCTTGCTTTGCAATATTTGCCAGGGTGTCAGTAGTAATTTTAAAGGTGTAGCAAAACACACGACACTAAAAAAATAAGTGTACAAGACATCCTGCTCCTGCATAATGTTGTCTACGCAATCCATTCATAGTAATTGAAATTGAAAGGTAGGTGAAATAAAGAACTCGTTTGATTTTTTGAGATCAGACTATCAGACTGACCAAGTTCAACAAGGTAATTCAAAATACAACCAGACATACCACAACATAAATGTCTCATCAAACCTACAGACACTATTTAGAAACAAAGGAATAGCTCGGGAGAACCAGCATAAACACAAAGTTGATTTGCGGACTGTATGCTATAGGAGATGCAATTTCTACATAACATTTTAATCCCACATGCCATGTTGATAAAAAAAAGCAATACAGCTGAGTCTAGCTATGACCAGGCTTTACTTGGTTAAGGATAGCAGTGATTCTGGAATGCGAATTTATACGAATGGCATTTACTTTAGTTTTCGTCGAATTCAGAACGAAGACCCATTACAATACTATTACTATATACCACTACTAACGAGGTGGTGGTGATGACATAGCATACACAAGAGGTAACCTTGGGCCAACTCGTGAAAAACAGCAAAAGTTGACCTTGAGACTTGGGAATTGCACAGAAATTAAGTAAACAGAAACACGGCTTTGTGCTGGTTATAAAAACCGTTCCGATACCGCTTTCAGTACCAGATGATTGTATTTTCTCCACTTTTCTTTTTATCTACCTTATTCAAAAGTTATATTGAGAACATACCATTATTGCTTATGGAAAACCGTTAATTTCTCTTTGGCTTCAAACCATTTATCAACACGGATAACGTTCACTAATATATTACACTTCTACAAGAATTGTTTGTCAACCTAAACGGCCACTTGCCAAATTACATTTATTCAGGAGCAAGCCAAACAAAACCTGTTCAAGTCAACTCTAAAAATGTGAGATCTATGTCATTAAAGTTTCTTTCCTCAATATTTCATTCTGTCTCAGTTCATAAATGAATAATAAATAGTATAGTATGCATCAAAACTAACTTATTTATCAGGATCTCGACTCGCATATGATATGACTACTTTAGCGAGCCGGGCTTAATTGGCCCCTTAACAGAAATTAGATGCAATGTTGTGGCTATGAGCACTGAACCTTGTACTTCCGAAGCTATTTAAAAGTTTCTAATTCGTCAAATGCAGAGTTTGAATATAAGTTAAAATTTAAACAATAAAAGATCAGAAAGTGAACAACTCCATAAAAAAACATTAAAAATAGTAAAAATATTACCTTATCTAAATTATAAAAACAATAGACGAATAACGGCATAGCTAATCATAGAATTTTACTACTGTTATCATGTAAATAAAATTCTGGCAAGCAAAGGGTTCCATTTAAACTTTCTGTTCTCTTCTCTCGATTAGTTGATCAACCTTTTAATTTAACTATATTGAGAGACTTGGGACTGTAAAAGGGTGATTAACTAGCGAAATAAGTAAGTTACGACATGTTTACAAATTATGGTAAGTACGTTAGCTTCGAGAAAACATCATAAAATTATTAAAATATCCAACTTCGAAACTGTACACAATTTAGGGTATTATTTAACCTATTTAAACATCAATTGATATCCTCTTTCCTTGTATATAAGACGAAGCGATTAAAATTAATGAATGCATTATTGGTTCTAATCAATTAATAACTAAAGTTGTTAATTGCACTTGGCAATAACTAATAAATTTTTACGCAAAATATTCATCAGTATTTTTAACCAGTCATACGCCACATTATACGTCAACAAAACACAGCATAAACAAACTAGGCCCACGCAATCCCAATATCTTTTGGATAGCCTTGAAAGTTGCAGCACCTACAGAGAAAGTGCAATGGACTTTTTCTTCATTCTAGTGTTTTCTTTTTGCACTTTAACTTGCTAATTCCACTCCTTCACATAAGCTCAAAACACGGTAAATTTAAACAGGCCGAATAAAACAAGGCAGGTGACTGGAGGGAGGGGTAACCAGTTGATTATTAAAGCCGACACTTGCACTAATGTTAAAAGGTAAAATTTATACATTTGTGAGAGCTCCGTTAAACAAGTTTTCTATCCGGGTAGGATTTATTGGCAAACGGTTTGCAAAAAATATATGACAGATCACATGCAGTCCATGGATGCACTCTGTATGCACTGCTCTCAATGTCAAAGAACGGTCACAATGCACTAAATTGCAAGCTAGATTCCCTATGCACCCCCTCAAGTTTTTGGCGTTACAAAGTGCATACAACTGCTCATTCGTTCCTCCATCTTATCTCCAGCTCACAGCGTCAACCCAATACCTCCCCATGTCTTTTCCTGAATGCATTGCAGTAGTGTTTAAATGTGCAACGATATTTGCTTTGCCAATATAGTTCAGAGTTCAATATACATATACAACATACTCCTCTACTTGACGTAACAAGTGTGAATAACCGCATTTCAATATATATAGTATTCAGTAACTGATGTTAGTAGTTAAGCAAGCGCAGGGAACGAATTACTTCATATTATCGGATTCATAATCAACACGAATAATGCCAAACAGCTTTTGTAAAAAGCTGACCAACCCTGGAGTAGAAATCTTTTTAAGATCATTTATCATGTCCGTCCATGAGTATGTAATAACTTTAGGAAAAATACATACTGATTATATGCTAGTTTTGGAAATGTTATTTGAGGAACGGCTCAACAGATTACTGAGGAGGCTTTTGTTAGAATTTATGACGAAAAGTAACTGAACACTGGACAGTAAAAATAACCAGAAGTGGACTAATATGCATAGTTCGATCATTTTGGATGCACATGTGCATAGTAATATTGTACAGCATGATACAAGTGGAAAGTTTCAATTTAAAGTTCGTACAATACAAATCTTGGCTGTTGAAAGTCCAACGCCTGCATAACCTTACTCAAGGGAATTGGTATGTACACAGTAGAAGGATGGGAGAACAATGGATTTCTTAACGGGTTCAATGAACAAAGATTACAAATCAGAACTGAGGATTGCAGTTTGAGTGAAAGTAAAAATCTTATCTTAGTATTGGACAAAAATAACAAGTGGGAATTAATATCATTGGAGCCAATAATAAATAAAATGTGAATTAAAATTAAAACAAAATATTATATAATATTACTACATGCATGTGTAGTAATACAATGAGATTAAGTAGATACTCTAGTTTACTAATATCGTGAATTTAGTAATGAATGGTATATAAATACTTATATTATGCACCGCCTTGCCTTATCTTTACCTTATCCGCAGAATTATTGAAGTCAAACAGCTAATTAGTCTACGACATATTAAATTAAAAATATATTCGTTTAACAAACTTTCGGCAACGTAAAGCTAACTTGAATTAGTCAAATTAAGTACTTTTATATATTGCTCGATACGAGCAGTGAATGTGGGTGATGAATCAAGAATTTCGTTCTCTGTCTCTCAATAAGAACAGGAAAAATTTCAAAATATCAAGTAATTGATGATAAATGGGTGCTAAATAAGCTGCCTTAACTGGATGGTGCCAGTTTAATTTTCCTTTATATAATATTCTCAATCACAAATTATTGAGTATTGAGGTATGACAAACGGACGGACTTAACCATTTGAATAAAGAGGTTTAAGTTTCACACCGTAATAAACACGCATTTTATTTAAATTGACAGATTGTAATAGTTGTATTGTTATCAAACAACTGGCCGCATAAATCTTTAAATTTGCACAACACACTCTGCCCGCAATTTTTCGGAAATACAGATTATGTAACTATAATTGGTAGTTTGGATGAAATTTGAAACTTCTTGTTTCATAAGCTATTTTCCCTACTTTTTAAAAATTGTTATGGAACGTAAAAAATCTAACTAAAAGGTTAAGTTTGGGGCGGAGTCCAATGTGTATTATCTATTTGGTATTGTCCAGATATTTAAGAATGGCCATATCAAACAATGCCTGGTACAAACTGAACGTATTGACTGACTTACACAATTCTGTTGTCTCCTGCTGTAATTTGTAGTATCATATATATCACACAATCATGAATCAATCAACATCTCAAAGCTCATTTCGTTTTCATCTGTAACTGCAACAGATGAATATCTCAATAATATGTTTTTATGAATGCCTTTCAGCAAGTCAGCAAGCGTATGCATAATAAATAGCAGTGCATAGCGGGACAGTGGGGGACATATTGCTGATGCTATGAATAAACTTTAACAAATTCGTTTTATTTATGTGTCTGACTGCGACAGTATTACCCAAAAAATCGTCTTGGAGTCAGACACCATTCATGAAGTAAACAATGTAAATCAGCGAGACGAATACATTTAAGAATTGTTGATAAATAATATATATTATTAATAAGTTTGTACACTGAAAAGCTTGCCGAGCAGTTGACATAAATTGGACATTTGTAAATAACTGAGATTGAGATGCAAACTCAATGATGATCTGCAATCATTTTACGAAATTAAAACATGCAATTAGTTTGCATGTAGTTCTTGCCAATAACTTCTGGCTATTGCTCAGCGTACTCTTAATGCTACAAATTACCAAACTCTGGTGAAAGTCAAACGCAAACCATTGAATGGAAATCTAAGTATACAAGGGAGTGTGATTCAAGATTAACACGGTCTTTGCTAAGAAATTATGTTGGCTAATGTGAGAAATATTAAGAAAGTTTTTCAAGTAAAGGCACCATTCATTTGGATTATTTGTCGCAAAATGATTTTTACCAACTAATCAATTAAGTTAGCATAACCATACCAAAATTATAATGCTGCTTTACAGCTTCACCTCTACCACCCTAGAGTCAACGCGGAAGTAGCATTGATAAATTCTCTGATTCTCTCTTTGAGTTAGAGAATTATTTTAAATGTAGGACCTTGACCTTGAAGTTTGCACAAGAACTGAGGAAGACCAAGCAATTGCACCACAATCGCTCGGATATTGCAATTCGTCACCTGCCTCATCTCTACACAAATACCACTTGGGCTGCTCTGGGAAGAAAATAGAAAAGGGTATCACAATTCCCAAAAAATCGACGACAAGCGAATGGAGGCCGACTTTCACCTCGCCCAGTTTCGGCTGATACACTTCTGCGCTATGGGATGCAAGTAGGAAAAACAAGTCCATAGATAGAACTCACATGACTTGTGCAACCATTTGTTTGTCAACAAGACGGTTAGTGGGAACATGCACAAATTCACGTGCTTACAGAATGCTGTAGAGCTCGTACTATTTTTCTTGTAAAATTTCCTTAGGATGCTTGCCCCATCGTAGAGTAAGAGTACTAAACAACCTAGGAACGGCATGCAGATATGCGGCAAGACGAAGGACTTTATGGATTGCGAAAGAAACAAATTTCAACCCATGACTTGAGCAGAGTAATAATGATGGTTTACTGTGCACATGGTGTTTAGTGATTGGCTTTTTATAGCCTCTATGCAATGCATTGCATCAAACTGGCGAAGACGAACTACTTAAATTAAGATGACGAAATTAGACTGTAAACTTTCACTCAGAGATGATATTGATACTGCGCTATAAATTGGCACACATAAAATAAAATCTCCAGCGGTAATCATAAACCACTGGGCACTTATTATTGAGACTAGCTTGAACAAATGAAGTAACTGAACCCCACTTAAAATATTAAACCGCCATGATCTAACAAACAAAGCTCAAGGAATTGATTACTAAATCCTCCTCGCAAATGAGCAATGTGTCATCATTCTGTGTCAAAACACTAATAAATATTACTAGTGTTTATTTGTAAATATTAGGGACGATAACACCGAATACGTATTGACCTGCACAAAATCAGTATATATATTATATGTTCAAGTTTTGCATGAAATTCGATTAGGGCAATATTTGAAATATAAATCCTACTGGCTTACGTTCGTGAGTAATAACGCCCAATAAACTGCCCATTGATTGTGTATATCAAATGAAATCAGTCATTTCGAATAACCAAGAGTGCATTCTATTACATAAACAATCAACACAGAAAAGCAACCTACTTTCCTTAATAAACTACAAAAGCGAAACATAACATTCCATGCCAAACCAGAATATCATGATCCCATGCAAATTCCACTTCCAACTTATTGCAGTTAGGAAAATCCGCAAAATTATTCCTTGCAATCTTGTAATCCTGCGTATTTACTTATAACTAGAAGAACAAAGCCTCACCACAAATGAGTGATACTCCCTAAATAAAAACCTAACCGTGGATGAGTACACAACCAAGGTCTGAATGAGGTGCGCGTGGGGTAAATTACATAAGTTATTATTGTTTTTACCACTTACGTCAGCTGGATCTCCGAGAAATGTAAAAAAACAGAGGTCCACGATTTCTCCTGCTTATAGACAGCAGCACTTTGGAAAAACACTTTCCTCACACTTACAATTTTATATCCTTGTCAGTCACTGCAAAAATTTCCTTTTCAAACTTCCAACTCCCTTATGATAACTATTCGCCAACGCCAAGATACTAATCCATCCAACAAGGTGTCCAAGTTGGACGCCACCACCAACCAATTCAACACTACTTATTTTATTACCTCCCTTTCTGGGTGATAGTGTGTCCAGCAGAGAGAGAAGTGAAACTGGCGCCTGCAGCTGAGGCTGAGCTGACTAAGGTCACGCCACCACCACCTCACTCGACTCAATAATTCAATTTGCAAATTTCAATAAATTCCAATATCCCACTTTGCAAAAATGATTTCAACTCAGTTTCTAACTATTTCTACCAGTTTATGGTTAGAGTGAGTGAGTATTTGATAAAATTCTGGTTTTATTTTTGTTTTGTTATTCAACACAGAGCACGCAAAGTTGAGCGATGTTGATCCGACCAAATTTGAGAGTGAACTGAGTGCTCGCTTCTCTTTTTTAACAAACAACAACACGCTACGTTATACTCCTATGAATGGCATGGTGTTTGTGGGGTATGCATAAATAACTGACTCCAACGTGGTGGTTTTTGGTTGTCCTCTTTTTAGTGTGCAGACTTGCAAAAATTACTGTAAGGGTCACGTGTGCATGAGACGGCGCTTAGTGGAAATTATGGCTCTATCTTTAATGCTATTAATTAAGGAGCAGAAATTGGTGTCTTAATTTATGAATTATGGACACAACAACAAGTGAAGCACAGTTNTTACCAGGAATGAAAACGGGTTTGTTGGGTGCGGGGGACGGAGTGGATGGAGGGAGGAATTTGCAGAAACCGAACCAATCCTAGCGTTAGTTCCCTGTTTTTATGTCCGTCCACGGAAATGTTTGGTGGGTTTAGGCAGCTTATATTCCAAGAGGAATTATTAGCCTGGTTATAAAAACATTCATCTATTTCCATGTTTTGTGTTGATAGAGCAAGACAACAACAACTTGCTGTAATTATGGTATCCTCAGGAGTTATTTGCATAGGACAACTTGGACATTTAGGGATGGATTGTTATATAATCCAGAGTATTGCTCAGCCACTGGCTGATATGAGGAGCTGGCGTCAAGGGCGTTTTTTATGTTGACCATCTATTTATTTGCCGTCTTTTCCTTGGTGAAATGTTTTAAATAGTGTATCCTACCCGAAAACTCTTCGCCAAGCCATCCTGATGTTATATGAGTATAGCACTATTTTACCTAGCTGGCTTCTCAGAATTACATAACATAACATGAGCAGAATAGGAGTTGGGCTGCTTCACTAAAATTTTCCATCACCACACACATTCTTGTTGTTGTTTTTCTCTTGTTATCAAAAAACCTGGGGCCCCCGTTCGCTTGTTTTGCGGTGAGAGAGAATTGGAGTCTTAATCATACTTATAATTGTGCTGTTTAATTCCGGTGTGTCCCATCTATGGAATTATTTAAGTGATGCCACTCGAAAATCATGGCTTTGTCACATTTATTTGTCGGTGCGTCACCTTTGACGGCTAATCTTCACCGAGTAGTTGAATGACAATTTTGTTGACTGGCCTCTTTCCTTGTGCATATGTAGCTCACACTTCACACCGAATAAAATTAGTTTGCATATCTAGATTACTGTCTCTGATTATTGTGTTGTCTTTTTATAAATTATTTGCATTCCTCTTGTTGATTGTTGACCTTTTTCATCTACATGCTCTGAGTTAGGTTAGCTAACCATTGTAAAAATGGTCTTTGTTTTGCAGACGATAGAATCCGACTGAGGAAAAGCAATGTCGTCTAGAGTTGGGATTGATCTTAAGTTGTTTTTCATTCATTACTTTTCCATTACTACGGAGAGAAAGAAGAGAGAGGAGGGATAATATTTATGCAGTCTCCAAATGTCGAGAATCACTTTGTTCAAGGACGCCGGATTTTATTTGGGTCAATCACAACTAAACTTGGCAAAAACATCCGTACTTTACTATTGTTAAGTTATGTTTGTACTACTGAGAACTTTAGGGAAGGAAGGATTCAGATCATGGAAAACAAATCGACACGTACCGTTCATCCATTGGAGGTTGCTAAAGAAAGTCTGAGTTTATGTCGAAACTCATCCAAGAAATGGAAACCAAAGAAGTTACAAAGCACCAAATTGTGCAAATTAATTTTCAGTTTTGCATAGTTCTAGTCCTACACCCATATTCTCAAGTATGCCATCTGCTCAAAAACGTGGCTTCCGTTTTTTATGAAAGTAATCCAATCACAAGTTATATAAAATGTTGTGCAAAAAATTCTGCACGAGTAACCCAACCAAATGAATGACGCATGGTTGCGTTGTTTACTCGCTAAATGCCTCGAGCAATAAGTCATTGCTTTTTTAAAACGTTTTAATCAATTCCAAACATTTAATTGACTCAACTCCCGTCGTTGCAGCCAGTGCAGGACATTTTCCGAAAGGAAAAAGAACATCATGTTGAATTGAATGAATTAGTGGAGAGCACAACAGAAATATACGAGTTTTCCTGCATTTATATGTAGCCGCATGGTTTATAGTTAACTTCCACGTCAACCTTGTTTTGTTGTTGATCGAGTCGAGTTATGCAAGAATTCAAGTTGGTCGACCCATAATTTTAACCAATCCCCGACACCAGTTTGAGATCGACGAGCCCATCCTCCAACTTTTGTTGTTTTCAATACGCACTACTCTATTATTCTTTGCATTTAAAGATTTTGCATGCGAATTTATATTTATATAATCACAAATACGTCATGCATCCCAATACCATCGGCATTTTTAGATAGTGATGTGATAGTCTTGTCATCACTTCACGAACACATCATGCAGAAGAGCGATATTTTTTTACTTGAATATCTGAGGCATTGACATTACAATAATGTGTTTGGGGGTGGGAATGAGAATGTTTGATTGTTTGTGCGAGGTTTGAGAGAATTTTTGGATTCGCAGGCTATGTTAATTATTTTGTTGTAATATAATTTTTTGATTGTCGCATTTCAATGCATGAAATTCTTCTACTCTTCTCGGTTTTTCTAATTTAAAAAAATGGGCAATTCTTTCACCAATAAAATATGAGTGAACGCATATTCTATTCCTTCTCCATGTCCTGCAATGCATCTTTGGCATCCGAACCCCCAGGACAACGAACTGATCAAAAACAAACAACGAACTGATCAAACTTGGCCCCTGAAGAGGTTTTTTCATCCTCTTTTCGTTTCAGACTTAATTTTTGTGAGTTTCTTACAGAAATATTTTACAAATATTTAAATTCAATTGTGAATTTTTTTGTCACCGCTAAAGTGACCCTGCTCTGCTGCTGCAATTGACTTCCGAAAGGTCCATATCACAACTTTTGTATTGCATTTCTGCAATTTCTTTCAATTGGCCCCACAAATTCTAGAATGTCGCCTTTTTTAATTTTCAGGTCTGTCGCACACATTTTTCGAAAAGGTTCAAGCTAAGGTTGTATTGTTTCGACGTACTAAACAATTAACTTTTAAAGCCAATTAACAGTTACTCTAGACTATCGGTGGAACCAATGCAATGTGGAGAATAATACCTGAAAAAGTCAAATTTAAAAAAAATGTATCTGCACAGTCGTTGTTAAAAGTGAGCCTTAAGAAAATCTATTTCTCTTTGACCTTTTCCTGCTGTCAATCAATACCTCGACAACTCATAACTAAGCACAAGTCGAACATTTTTAATCTGAAGTGATTGAAGTTTTGAAAGTTTAATTGCCTTCAACTAGGCATTTGGCCAACTGGAATTTGAAAATGTAATTCCAAAACGAAGGTCACACCTTCATGAATTGCAATTTAAAAATATAACTCCGGAACCGCCAACAGAAAATTCCTAGACATTGATTTGGACCCAATTACATAATCCTAGCATACGCCTTGGTATAAGCTACAAATTATGCAAGGAAACTCTCGCTGAGCTTATGAAAAAGCTGTTAAGATTTCTCTACATGAAATGCTGTCAAGTTTGCTACTTTCTCCTTCAAAAGCAGTTATGGTTAAGGCTAACTCTTTCCACCTCGACTGAGCAGGTTTGCTCTGACTTCAGTGTCTGAGTCGCTGCCACGGGACCAACAGGGTCTGCACCGACTTTCTCAACTTTCACCAGCTTTCTCCATGTATTTCTGGTAGTGGTTCCAAATGCAAGATAGGAAAAGCGCAGTAAATTCTTTCTGTGATAGAGAGGCCTTAAGGATGCCATAGGAATGGTAGGTGGATCATTGTGGAAGTTGGGTTACAAAAAGAAATCTCAATTTGGAAAACTTTCTCCGAAAGCTGGGAAAGGAATTTGGATTTCCAAGGTATGCATTTTGAATTCTATTTTTTTGTCATTTATTATTAGCTGGCGACTACAGTTGGATGTACAAAGATTTATAAATATAACAATCATAAACTTTGCAGATACTATGATACCTGTGCTCTGGAGTCAAAGGGAGCGTTATCTTTGAGACATGTGATTGTCACCGATTCTACCCTTCTTTTTACGGAAAATGTGCCAAAAACCGTGCTTTTGTTCATCCCTCTGAGAAATGTGAAGAACATCGAAGTGGTAAGAGTGGTTGAATTTATATTTTGTAGTAATTTTGCAAAACAATTTCAAAAACATCTTTGCATAGGCCATGTAATGCTTACAAGCTTTTAAAACTTTCCTTGAAATCAGTAAATGCTGTCGGCAGTCCAGGAAGAACATTAGAAGGCATGAGAAATTTGTTTATCATGACAGACGGCCAATAGGCTTTCGTTTGAAAAACCGGAAATGTGTAATTGGGTTGGATGATACAATCGAAGGAAATATTTTTTTGCTAATCGTGATTGGTCAAGTTGCAAAATGAATTTATATAATTTCGGGTATAACGTGACTCATGCCGTTCTTTTCTTATTATGCATCATTAAACCGATTACCTTTCTTAACTGGAAGGTTATAGTTCAAGTACATGGTCCTACAAATAATCCTTTTATTCTACAACTTACCGCACGTTTTTTTGCTTGGATAATACTGTTGAGGGCGTGCCGTTTTCTCATGAATGCACTTGTCTTGCTTTTGATTCATATGTCCATTCAAACAACACTGTACTAACATTTGCTTTTCTTATCAATCTAATTAGCCAATAGTTCACAAAAAAATATTTTGTCTTTCATCCTTGGACAGACAAAACCATAGACTATGTAAGTCGTTTTCAAGAAGAAATGTGAATGTTAAAGGACTTTTTATGCATAAAGCGAAACAATATGTAACCATTAGCAGCAGCGCATCAAAGGGTTTTATTGCTTTCCCACCAGTATGTAACATC
The DNA here is from genome assembly GCA_036491905.1 of Folsomia manolachei. NCBI lineage: Eukaryota > Metazoa > Arthropoda > Collembola > Entomobryomorpha > Isotomidae > Folsomia > Folsomia manolachei. The sequence goes on along the minus strand of JAAXNX010001453.1, from coordinate 3,371 downwards.
AATTTTCAACTGTTTTTATTTCGTCAATTCTGCCCTGATAAACGCAATGCAATATTGCATATGCTCCTAAAGTTGGTCAAGGGAAAGTTGAGAACAAAGCAATTGTCGTAAAATTCGTTAAGTTTTGTTTTTGTGACTTGTCTGAGTCCGAAATATCTGCTGGAGTATGATTCTAATTCAATTAAACCTTTTGGTCTTTAGTAACTGTACCTATAGAATGTTCCTGACTTTACGACCACCATGTACCTGTTATTTTCGAAACATTCATACATTCAGCCTGAATGATTCAGGGTCGATAGAAAGCAAATGCTATGCAGAATTGAGAAAATTTGATTAACATAAAGATATGGCCAAGGCCTTACTAACCCTGTCGCGTGATACAGCTAAAAAGGAGGGTTATAATTACTCATACTGCGAAAAAGGTATTTTGAGATTGTGAATACTTATGTCTTAGATTTGAGGCCCATAGGAATTTTACGATGACTGTGAGAATTTTCTAAGATAGAGAAAGCATATGCAGGTACACCAACGTTTACAAGTACAACCCATTCTGACTAATTCTTACTTTTCCCTGGGCATGAGTGGTCGCCTTAATGATTCTTTGGCGTGTGAGCTTCACTCTTCACATGTCACTGAAGGATTGTGGTGGGTCTGCAGAGTGTATAGTTCATTAAATTTGGTGATAGCACTTACAATGAAGTACTGCATCATGCCCGATTCCACGCAAAACCCTCGACTACATTTTGAAACTAGCAAGAAAGGAAATATTATTACTGTTGTCTGATAAAGTCCTGGGCATAAGAATCTTTGGAGGTTCGGCAAGGTTGAATGTCAAATCAAGGTTAAATAGTACCGATATATACACTGCAGTACGAGATGAACAAAAGAAAAGAAATGCGATGTTCTATTCATGCACAGTTTCGGAATGTACATAAGTATGCAGATGTCTTACAATATACTTCATGTTATAATGGCTTGTGGTGCGTGACCAAAGCGATACTTCTTGGAATTGACACTGGCATGGAATAGATGCAGACCTGCCATTCTTAAAGAAAAGCTTTGTGAGCAATCTTGTATGATATGTGATAGTCACACCCACACCCACTGCAATAAAAATGCGACAGCCAAAAAAAGTCTATAGTCCGATTGTAGGAAATGTTAATGACAAAAAAATTATATTTTTAAGGTCGCGGATCGGAAGGCGCTATTAAAAGGCGGAAAGTCGCAGCCATGTATTTGTCAACATGTACAACTTCACTGTACAACCCCCTCCAAAAATGCTGATGCCAACCAAACTTCGCATCAGGACAAGCAAAATGATACAAATGGGAGAAAATCTATCACCCCCATAAACATTGGCGACACTACTCAGCTCAACCTTACCTGACTCGGATTCCAGTTTTACGGATTATTCGCGACAATCTAGTCGTCTGGATGGGTCATTTCTTCCCCCAGGACTGCTTGAGGCCTATGAATCTCCCGTTGTCCCAGCGCTGCCACCTCTTCTATTGATCAGAAGCCGAGCCACCGCAGGGTCCACATCCTCCTCCTCGTCCTCCACTCATCTTGGCGCGAGGGTTGGTAGGACCAGGGAAAATGGGAGCGGTTACCATCGCCCTCGACGAAACTGGAGTAAAACGGGGTCTACTTCTGAACTCGATCTCAGCTCTACTGCAACAATTGGTCGACGAGAATTTATGGAAGAACAGAAATTAGATGACGAAAACCAACCGGAAACAAAAAGAATACGACGTCCTCGGTCTTTGGATCTGAATCAGGTTACCCGACTAAAAGAAAAAATGTTACGGTTGATATTGCGAGAAAGTCCCCGAGACAAAAGTACAGTCCAGAACATCAGCATCAACTCTTTGGAAAGTCAGGATGTTCTTTGTGGACTTTTATCTGTATCGCCCCAATTCTGTAATGCTCAACGAGTTGTTTCTCTTTTGGAACAGACAGAGATTGGTAAGTTTACTTTTTACGAGAAAGTCATGTCCTTCATTCACAAAGAATAGCTTATTTTAAAACATATCTCATCTGTTGGCGTTTTCAAATGTGTAGAAAACGTTACTGCGAGAAGATTTACTGGGACGACGTCACAGGAAAATTGCGAGGTCTCCGTGCTGCGGAGAAAGCTTTCATCAAATTGTCCCAAATATTCAGCAATTCAAAAGACAATCCGACCGAGTTCCAAGATGACATTCTGCCAAAACTAACAACTGCACATACTGTTCTAGTGAAGTATGACCAAATGCCCAGGATACTGTGGAAGGTACACATAATTAGAGAAGTCAACAATTTCGCAAATATCGAGTTTGGCATGGCTTATGAAACCGCACTGCATGTCAATTAATGAAATAGTGTCAACATATATTGATTCCACAAAATGGTTATTTTTGAACCAAGGAGTTTCGATATTTGAATATTATGGATGAGCAGTAAAACACTGGATTGGAATGGAGAACAAAGGCAAGGGTTTTGCGGTTTATCCGTGGTCATTCACATCAAATTTAGCAAGTAAAGCCAAATCATTTAGTCGACCAATCGATGATGGCCTCACTTCATAATATGTGAAAGTTGCCGAGTAAGGTTTGATACTGCCACTGAATGCAAACTCAATAAATGGCTTTCACATTTTTTTGCACGCGATCCCCAAACTTTGCAAATAATATAGGTAGATATTCTTCCTTTTCTGTCATTATATCTTCCCAATCATGGAAGCAGATGAGACACTTTGTCTCAATTTGCTGCGGTGAAACATGCTTTCCTGCACTTTATTACATGCCAAATATACATTATTTGCGAATGTCTTGTATGTCCGTCTCGGATATAATTGCACAATGCATAGAATTCCGGTATCGCTTGGTATTGCATTTATATTTCATACAGCACTGGCTCTCCCTTAGCTCTGAATATATCAATCCTCCACAAACTACTAAAAGTTGCATTGTTTCAGGACTGGACAATGATAACCCATTTTCTCACCCTATTAAAATCCTGCCTAACATCAAAGAACATAAAGGCTGAAGATGAGGACACGTTCGTGGATAGACTATTCTCCATAGCTATCCTTATGGATATATTTCGACTCCTTATTGAAGCCACTGGACCCTCCTGGTTTCTAAATCAGAATACCGATCACAATAACAACAGCCTCCGAAATAGCACCGAGATTCCTTTCTCTGAGGATGAGAAATGGTCGGAAGCTTTTTCGCTTTCTCCGGCCAAAGAAAGGTCACAAACAACCATCGCCTCCCTCCATGAGCTGACATCCACTTTGGTTGGATTTATATTCCGCAGTTCGATCGTCTGTTCCACTGACACCAAGGTGAGCTCGTAAAAATGTTGTCGTTTACATGAACTTGACTTTC
>JAAXNX010001452.1:0-17833 GCA_036491905.1 Folsomia manolachei | reverse complement strand
AGAAGAACTTTCTTTCCCTTCCTTTCCTGAATAAATAAGCAGAAGCAACCTACTGAATGTGGAATACTTTGTAGAAAGATAGGGTAAAGAATAGCGCATTTATCCCAATTGTTTGGTAAACCGAATAGTAGTTTAGTTTGGAGTGCATAGTTATAGCTGTTTGTGTTTGTACAGAAGAAAAAGAAGAGATTAGCAGGCTGGCCGGGTGTGGCGGTGTTGTGGTACGGTAACCGTACTACGGTTACATATTTGGTTAATCTGAAGGTTATATTGTCGTATTCAGGTCTGGTCTGCTTTCTTTTATGCGGTTTCCTTTTGATTTGATTAGATTTTCTTCCCAGACCGAGCATACTCAACCTAGACTTTCTCTTCAAGCCATAATAATACACACATACGGGAATTATGCAGTAGTAATGGCAAGTACACATTACGGTGTACTACAATTATGTACTAAACTTTCCACAAGTCGCTTTTGGCACAAAGTAATAAACAGAGGACACGCCAAGGCTGCAGGTTGGGCAGATTCAGATAGGTTCGTATTAAATGCACCTTCCATCCCATGGTCAGAATTAGAATCAGTAGACGACTACGACTAGCAAAACACAGTCCGTCTGTAGGTTCCATGCATGTTTGTTATGGTTTCATCGAATGGGTAATATCATAACCGAAATACTGCGGTAGAATAGAACGCCTGGGATTTGAGATTAGACAGAGAAAGCAGCTAATTTTGTCTGAATTTAACTCAGACAGGGCGGAGATAGAGAATGGATCTGAATAACTTTAACCCTATTATTCCAAACCAGACTGGGGTTTACTTTAGTTTGTTACTCAATAAAGATGTTGGATCGATACAGGATATCCAAGCAAAGCATGTCAAAGAAATTCAACATTCAACTCACCCAAATTCTTATCCTCCCATTGCTGCTTCCCTTGGAGGAGCCCTTCAAAAACTTCCCGACTTGGTTCAAGTCCACTGAATACGTAGTATCGAGCTCGAATCATTCTAAAAAATTCTGAATCGCAGTAATGAGAATTGCCGTGATGTGGAATATATGCCAAGTCAACATAAATTGGGGAATGTCGGGATGTTTTTCTGGACGAGGTACGTTTAGAACCACTCGATGACGAGGCCACTTTCCCTGGTGTTCCAGTTTTGGAGGTAGACGCGGATTTTTTGGGAGTATCAGGTACAGTGGCGGATGATGATGAGGGAGCCGTGCCTCCAGATGCACCATTTGTTCCGGCACCGCCGCCACCGTTTTCGCCTTCGGTGTAAACTACAGGCAAACCTAAACGAAAATCAAATGACAAGTTTACCCAATGGTTCACCGAACAGTTTACTTAATTTAATATGGTCCACGAAAAACTAACCCAAAGGTTTCCCCCATTCCTTCAAAATTTCGGATCCATCCATTCTATAAAAAAACAATTAGTTTTTAGCTTCTTTGATAACCTATGGTGAAGTTGAAAATTAACTTACCCTCCACTTGCACCACTTTCAGTCCTTATCTCCTCAACTCTGGAGGAGGATGTCTGATTGAGATTTCCATTATCTGAAGACTCTTCAGCCGTCGTGGTGAAGGTAGATGTAGTGGTTACCACCCTCTGTTGAGTTACGACAGTTGCACCACCATCCTTATCCGTTCCGTCAAGATTGGCATTTGTGGTTGTTGTAGTCGTTGTTGTTGAGTAATTCCCATTGTCCAAATCCGCCGTGGTCGTTACAACGGTGGTAGTAGTCTTACTTCCAGCTAAGGGAAGGTCAAAGTTATGAACTTCTTCATNATCCGTTCCGTCAAGATTGGCATTTGTGGTTGTTGTAGTCGTTGTTGTTGAGTAATTCCCATTGTCCAAATCCGCCGTGGTCGTTACAACGGTGGTAGTAGTCTTACTTCCAGCTAAGGGAAGGTCAAAGTTATGAACTTCTTCATCCGTCTCTGCTTGTTGGGTAGGGATGGACGAGGGTTGTGAATCTGTAAAGTCTCCAGAAGAGTACGGTTCCTCTTCGGGAAACTGAGGGAAAGCTGAACTTGAGAAATATTGTTTTGCAACTTCTGCAGGGATACTTTCTCCATCAAATGTAATCTTGGATGATGTGGTGGTTACTTTCTTAGGCTCCGAGTCATCACCTGCCACCATTTTAGTTACAGTTGTAGTGATAACTTCAGGCGCTGTGGATTCTAAATCGAACGTACCCGACAATGTGGACACTCCTGAACTGAACAAATGATCTTTTTGCTCTTGAGATAGCAAACTCTCATCAAAACCGCTGAATGAAAAAGGCCCAGACGTAGATGATTTTGTTTCAGTACTTTCTACAACTTGAGTTGTGCCACCCAAATCTTGAGATTTCACCATTTTAATCACCGTGGTGGTGGTGGTTGTTGATCCATCCTTTTCATCTTGAGTCATTGTAACGTTTGTGGTTGAGGAAGAATTTTCATCCCCAACCTCATCTTTGAAACCTTTGTTATCATGTCCGTATTTAAATTCGAAATCTTCTCCGTAATAATCTGAGCCTTGAGCTTCAGATGCTGTTCGAGACAATTTTGAAGATGGTTCATCATTGGAGTCAGTTGGCCCTCCTGACCCAGCCACAGTTTTACCCCCACCCGGGGATGAATGATCAACGGATGAGAATCTTCGGAAACTTCCATCTCCAAATTCATCCTTATACATTTGTGCAGAGGAATCCTCGTATCTTGACAAAAATTCCCCTTCATCAATCTTATTATTTGAGGATGAAGTAAAAGTCGAGACTTTCTCCAAAACAATTGAAGAGGACGATGACTGTTCTGATTTTTTTGTTTCCGCAGCTGAAAATTTTATTTCCTCATGGGCAGAGGCGTCGGTGCCGGCTGATGAAATTTTCCGGGAAATAAATTCTTCCTCGGATTTCACTGCCTCGGTTTTTGCATGAGACAATGATGACACTGCAGTTGCAGAGGATTGACTGCTTTCACCCGACACTACTTTCTCCAGTTTCTTCTCTTCAACTGAAAAGTTAGATGAAGATTTAGCTTCAAATGCTGATGAAGACGAAACCAATTCATCTCCAGTGGTAGATGTGGAACCCTTCTGACTTTTGAATTCATTGCTTTCTTCAACTTGACCAGATTTGGAAACTTTTTCTGACTGTGAAAGAAAATTACCCTTGTCACTGATAATCTCTTCCTTATTTAGCTCTGAACTACCTTCAAACTTTTCAACTTTTTCATTCTTTTGCTCAAAGTCTGTCCCAGAAATAAATGAGCTACTCATGATGACGGTAGACGTATCTTCCGACTTGGACTTTGGTGAATGTTCTTCAGACTTGGAATGTTCATGTTCATGTTCTTGACCATCCTGATCTGAGGTTGGCTGAGACTTTCCTACTGTCCCATCATCAATTACATCTGCATCTGATTGAGATGCCACGCCGGACTCGGTAAATGATGCCAAACTTTCTCGCATGGTTTCTCCTTCCGAGCCATCGTCCGGAGATTTCAGAGTGGCTGAACCACCCCCAGAACCAGATATGGGAAGTAAAGGATTTTCTCCAGTATTTGAAAATATTGCGGAAGTGGTCGTGGTTGAGGATAACTCTTCTTCTTGTTGGATCGTATCCTGGCTGTGGATGTGGTCATGATCATGGTGATGGTGGCATCGCATCCTGGTTGCAGCCGCGGAAGACGACCGTTTCGGGCTGGACCCCATGGTTTGCATTGTTTTAAATGTATCGTGTAAATGTTGTAGGGCTGCAGTGACTGCGAGTTCGGCAGATGATCGGCGTTCCTCTGAGTAAGGTTGTTCACTGGATGCATCAATTTCGTCGGTTGAAGCTTCAAGATTTTCATCTTGTGGTGTTTTAGGATGTTCAGCCTCTTCAGCTTCCCGTCTTGCCTTCTCCTCAACTTCTTTCTCCACTTTCTCCACCAGTCCACTAAACAGTTCCACGCCAGCTTTGGCCATTTGTTCCAAACTCTCATAAAGGGTGATACCTCCCTCCGGCTCAGGGCTGTCTGGTACGTCCACATCATACTCTTCCTTTCGTGGAGCGGGTCGGTAGACTTCTTCTGCAGCTTCTAAATGCCGACGAATAGCTTCTTGTGCATTTTCCTTGCATTCCTCCACCGCGGACGAGAGGGTTGCTCCGGACTTGGCAATTTTTAGTAAATTTTCAAAAACGGATTTGGCTTCCTTTATGGTTCCCATATAATCGCTGAGCTCTTTTCGTTTTTTGATTTGAACATTTGCTTGCTCTTCTTCTTCCACAATTTGCATGGTTGAGGAGGCAGAGAGGCGTTGACCGCCTGAGGGTTCAGAATAGTTGTTTCCGCCCTGTTCATTATCCATATCCATCCCGGATGATGTTGGAGCTTTGATTTGCTTGTCAGATCCATGCTCTGTCACATCTTTCTGCTCCTCGCTATTGTCCAATACATCGGTTACTTGTTCAGTACTATCGGACATTTTAACTTTTACTTTCTCCTCAGTTGTAATCATTTGCCCTTCTAAATCGGCCAAGAACTCAGCGTCATGGCTTATTTCTTCCAGTTGCTTATCAGTGACTTCGCCAAGTGGTGATTGACGATCACCACTCTGCAATGTTTTAACCGATGACTTTCCTAGAACTAAATGTACTTCTTCCTCTTTTCGATTAGGGTCAACATCGACATCTTCATAAAATTGTTCAGGAATAATCGGTTTTGGTGCTACAGATTTAACACAAGGTTCTTCCACTACTTCATGACCATGTTCTTCTTCATCATCAAGATGGTGATGTGAGCCACCATCTCCCTTGCAAGCGCCACTACGTTTCATAGAATCGCAAATCTCGTCTTCTACTCCAGCCACACAGGAGGTAGCGGTGGCACCACTGGGTGGACAATGCTCAGAACTAAATGACTTTTCGGAAGTGGTGACTTGTTCTTCTTGTCGTAAATTATCCATCCTGTCCACCGCAGTCTTTTCTACCTCGTCCACTGTAAAGTGGGCCACATCAAGTGTTTCAGTAGCCGTATCAATGGCCGAGGCCAGAGCTGACTTTGCAGTTTCAAGAAGAAGAGATGAAGAAGAAGTGATACTAATTGGAATGGAAGTCTCCTTTTCTTCTTCCCTACTTTCTCCTCGGACTTTCTCCTCTGAATCAGGAGCAAAGCCCACACTACCACTCCTAGCTTTAGAAGACTGGGCTGTGGTAGTGGCTAATGTAGTGCCATCATAAATACTCTCATTTTGAGAAGTCGCCAAAACCCCGTCCTGTTCAGAAGGAAATTGACACTCACCTAAGTGTTGTAAATCGAGGAAACAGTCTGGATGCTGTTCTCGCTCCATATCTGAGGGCGAGTGGGGATGAGAACTTGATTTTGGGGAAAGGTGTTCAAATTTATCCACTGGCATTGGCTCTGTTTCAGGTTCAAAATCGGATTTTAAAGTAGTTTTATCCTTTTCTGATTCAGCATCTTTTACTTCATTTTGATTAACTTGGTTGGGTAGAGTTGTCTTGTCTAAATTAGAATCTTCCCCTAATGCCAGGTCGACGGATGGTTTTCGCCCACCAGACACCATGCGGACAGAATCCGACACAATTAGAGGCTCGTTGTCTCCAGACAAGGAAGTAATTATTGCAACACTCTCTGGACTTTGATGAACCAACGCAGCGGACACAGTCACAGCAGCGGTTAATAGTCCAGTCTCAATAGCGTTGGGAACCCCTTCTAGCCCATCATCGTCTTCGTCTTTCGGTGGTCCAGCGTCACTATCATTATCGTCCTCGTCATCATCATCGTCCCGCGGGAGAAAGAATATCTTTTTGGGTATGTCCTCCTCCACAGTAGCAGTCGGAGGTGGTAGAACAGTCGACAGCAAATTATCAACTTTGCCAGGTGTAGCCGCCGTCACAACGGATGAAGTTGATGTCGACTCTCCACTTTCCTCTTCAAGTATCAGTTTTTGAGGAGTTGCACTGGAAAGGGGGAAAGTTGTTGTAGTGGCAGTGAAAGTAATCACAGCATCATCCTTTAGACATGCCTTGTCACCATCGCTAGCTGACGGTGGCTTATCATCATCCGTGGGTATGGAACATGCTGCAGTTTCATCCTCATCTTCTTCTTTACCATTTCCACCAGACTCAACGCCTTCTACTTCTTTCTCTCCATAATTAAAGCTGGCATCTTCCTTTTCATCACTAGATGCTTGTTGTTTGGTGCCCAGAACAGGAGGAGTGGATGGCGTAATTACAACACTTGTGATGCCCTTAGCAAACTTGTCAATCGTTAATTCTGGTAGAGCAGAAGCAGGCCCAGATTCCTGTTGCTTTCCAAGGTCATTTGTATCGTCTTTATCGACAGGCGACGCAGCCATCTCTTCAGCCTGTGTGTCTTCTTTCTCCTTTCCCATCTCAACTGGAGCAAGATCCGTTTCTTCTTCCTCCACCACTTTGGTTGACTGTAATGCAGTTGCAGTAGAAGGTGGTGGACCACTGGACAAAGTGGTAGAATGTTTATCACTCTCTCCTTCCAATGCCAATGCCTCTGGCTGTTGATCCAACTCTAAACTTTTTTCTACACTTTTACCCAATAAAGATTCCAACACAGGACTAACGGCGGCGTCAATCTTTTCTACGATGGACATGGACAATGAAGTAGCCACGTCCACTGCCTCTTCCTTTTCTCCAAGGAGCTGTTTATCCACTTGGTCTGGATCCTCGGTTTGAGCTAAATCCCCGGATTTTTGTTGGAATTCCAATTTTCCAGAGTCACATTCTCCACCATCTCCAGCACCGATTGCAGAGTCAATTTCTGGGGCCGGTGACTCTTCATCCTTCGTCGTGTGGGTGGTAGTGGTGGTAATGCTCCCAGTAGTAAAAGTGGTGGCTGTCGGATTGGCCGCGGACAAGGAAGATGTCGTCATCATGATGGACTCATCCGGAGGAAATGATTTTGAAGACGTTGTTGAAGATGGAAATCCATCCTTTAACTTTACTCTTTCTTGATGAGTTTGATCATCCGAGTCATCCTTGTAACTTCCAGGATCAACTTCTTCGTGCATTGGGAGATCAGCAACTTCGTCAGGGGTTCGTATTACTTCGCGAGATTCTCTTGGAAATTTTGAAGGGATTGCAGATGGAATTATGATGGGTCGCTGTTTTGCACTGGTGGGTAAATCCTCTGTCTGTTTCTCACCGACTTTTCCTTCTTTTTGTGGTGAAGTGTTGTCTTTAATGAATGTGGATGTAGTTTGGGTAGGAACAATTGGGGTTTGTGCCTCATCTTCACCTCCTCCGTCTTCCTCACCCTTGAAATGAAGTCGGGGCTCCCCATGTTCTTGTTCTTGATCTTGTTCCTCATTCCCTAAATCATCTTCCTCATCATCCATATCCTGGTCATGCTCCTCATTTACAGAACCAAATTGAGATTCACGAGAAGTCTCAATGTCCACTTTGTCTTCTGACATGTTTCCTGGAAATATATCATTAGCAGCAGAGAGACGTCTTCGATGCTCTTCCAGAGCAAGGTCAAGTTCTTCCGTGCGGATTGAGTCACCTGGAGAAAATATAGAAGAGAGTGGATCATTGTCTGTTTCTACGAGAGAAAGTTCAGATCGTTGTTGATGTTGCTGGGTAGAAGATTTTGTGTCCTTTTCTTCGTCAGTCTCAGCAGGCACTTCTTTTTTGTTGTCAGTCTTGTCCTCTTCCATGTCAATTTGTGCGTGACCTTCACCTTCCTCTTCATTACCTTCTGCCTCTTGCTGAACTTCTGACTCTATTTGGGTAATTTTGTCTGGAATAGATTCAATGCCAGTGGTAGTAGTCGTCAAATGATCCATTTCCTCTTTGGACGGTATAATCTCATCCTCCTGATTTTGAATGGATTGTGAAGGAGAGCGTAAAATGTCAGAGGTGATTTCTTTCTCGCATATTTCCTCCGTATGGGTTACGATACCAAGTTCCTGTTTGATTTCTGCCTGAGCTTGTGGTGGACTGTCACTTCCCCTGTCTACCTGATCTTGTCCAGGTGCAGACACAGACGACGACGAAGCAATAAGAGCAGCTACCTCGTCTTTTTTTGTTTGTGTCATCAACTTCTCTCCAAGTTGAACCAGAGCAAGAGCTTCTGACGGTAGAATTTCAGTGTCAAACTCAATTTCTGTCGAAGAAGGACGTCCTTCTTCTGAATGAGATTGTTCAGACTCAACAAGAAATTTTGAAGGTGAAGGTGTCCCTTGATCGAAGCTTAACCTGGATCCGGTTGTGGCGGTGGATGGTACCGGCTCCGCATCAACAATGGAAGAATGCTTATTATCTTTTACGATAAGATCAAATTGCTCAGTGGAGGGTTCTTCGGGTTCCGTGATATCACCCGGAGATGCTTTATCACTGTCTTGGTGCTTGACGGAGGGCTGCTCTGGATGACTGGATTTGTAATCAGTATTACCCGATTGGATTGAGGAGGTGGAGAGTTTACGCTCTGATAAATCCGCCATTGTTTGTTCCGGATGCTGTAACACATCTTCGATAGACTTTGCAGGAGAAATAGATCCAATTGAATGCTTATCATCGTAATGGACCGATCCTGCCAAAGATTTTACAGAATGTCTTCTGTCATCCCCTTCCGAATGTTTAGTAGAGTCCTGTTTTACATCTTCATGTGAATGGGCAGGGGAAATAGAACCAACTGACTGTTGGTCATCGAGAAGATGAGAACTCAGTCCAGATTTTACAGAATGCTTATCGTCATCCTTACCATCATCACCAATGGTATGAGAGTCGTCGGGCTTAATTTCTTCAATGGATTTGGCAGGTGAAAGTGATCCAACAGAATGCTTATCACCCAGGTGTGAATCCGCCTCTGATTTTACAGAGTGCTTATCATCTTCCAACGGAAGAGGGGACAGCGATGAAGAATCAACAGGTTTATTTAGTTTTTCAATTGATCCAGTTGGAGTAAATTGAACCTACCGATTTCTTATCCATGTCTGATTTCTCAGTGTCGAACGACTCTGGTACTTTGGATAAGACCCCAGTGCTGCCAAAATCGTGTGAACTTTTTCTTACAATTTCTTCCACTGACCTGGCAGGAGATATGGAGGATGCTATGGAATGTTTATCCTGTTCATCATGGACCGACTCTGATTTTACGGAGCGTTTATCATTTTCTTCACCCTCATGCGTATCCTCATCGGCTATAACAGATTCTTCTATTTTTGATAATTCACCAAGACTCTTATCCTCCTTGGCCACCTCCTTGATTTCAGTTACGCTCTCTTCTACTTCTACCTCAGGCATAAGTAAGTGCTTATCATCACACTTTTCACTTTCTTCCCCATCCTCCTTGGGGATAGGTGAGACTATTTTCTCTCCAGGCACAGATTGTGATTCAGTTCCAGTTTCATCTTCAGAAAGGAGAGTCGACCCAATTTTCAAATCCTTTCCCTCGTCCTCGTGGGAATCCAATTTACTTTCTCCAACTTTCTCTTTAACCATTTCGGATTTTTTCTCCTCCTGTTTCAAAACTTCTAAGAGCACATCGTCTTGCAACGCTCCTATCAAGGTTTCCGCCGTATTATCAAAAGGAATCTCTGCCTCTATTTCACCTACGCCTCCAGTACTGCTACTACAACTAGCACGTCGAGGCTCAACTTTCTCCTCAAACTTTGAAATTGTAGTTTCACCCATCAGTTTTTCAAATGTGTTAATATCTTGTGAGATTTCTTCAACAGACTTGGCATTGTTGATTTGTTCGTCCACCGCCTTCTCAAGTGCGGAGAAAGTAGACAAATGTTGTTGAGTTTCTTCTTCCAAAGACTCTGATGCCATTTCTTGTGGAATGATTACATCTTTGTCTGGTATAGATGCTGGGGACTTTGGTATTTCTTCAGTATCTTCCTGTTTGGCATCTGTCTCAAGTTTTTCAGGAATTTCTGTTTCTAATCCGCTAACAACTTGCTCGGGTTGAGGAGATAATGATGGTGAGCCTTCATGTTTCTCCTCATCTGGCTCTGAAAGGGCACTTTCTCCATCTGCTGCTCCCTCCTCATCTCCACATTTACCATTTGTTTGTCTCATCTCTAGCATGGACTCAGTATCTGCAGTCTCTTCTTTCAAAACATGTGCCTCCATGTCATGATCAATGTCATCGGTGTGCACGAAATGAGTTTGAGGTTCGTCATGAGAGAGGTCCACACTTTTTCTTGCTCTCTCTACCTCGGGAATTGTGCTGTCTTCTTCACCTTCACTCTTCATCACCTCTTTTTCCTCTACGACGTCTTTCTCTTCGTAATAACTTTCTCCACCTTTTCCACTACCACTCAGTCCAATTTCCTCTCCACCCGCGCTCTCATCTCTTTCAACGATAAGATATTCATCTTCCTCGTCATAGCCTTGACCATCATGTCCGGGTTCTGTGATGGTGTGCGTCTCTGACTCTGGAGCAGCACCGCTCCCATTTCTTCCGACACCAAGAGTCTTGGATTCCATCGTTTCAATGTCTTCAGAACCAGAAACTTCTTCAGACAGTTCAGTGTCCGGACGAGATTGGGATTGTGACTGAGAATGGCCATTCCTCTCACCTTCCTCAGTTTCCCCTTGGTCATAGTCAATGACATGTTCTAGAGAGCTGAGCTCAGAGCTTGACTCGGTGGCAGGGACGCTAGAAGAGAGACCTGTTAATCCATTGGTATGTGGCTTAGTGATGAGTTCATCTTCAATCGAGTCCTTGTCCATGGTGTCAAGGTTATCTGCAGAGGTTTTAAGACTGTCGGCCTCCTGTTCCACGCTATCTTGTAGCTCAGCTTCAATCTTGTTTGATTCTTCCTCCTTTTCCTCTGATGCGGATGATGAAACCACGATTCCAGCGACCGCTGCCGCTCCAACGGCTGCGACGCCAACTTTTGCTGCAGTCCCTGTTCCACCTGGTCGACGGACTGGTTGCCCTGAATTTCTTGTAGGAGCTGTTGATGTTTTACTACGACTTGCTGCAGTAGCTGTGGATGGACGTTGTGAAGTAGTGCTGGTGGTGGACATTTTTCCTGATTTTGGTGCCGGTGGTGGTTTGGATGCCGTGGTGGATTTAACCATAGTTGATTCTTTGCTTTTATCAAGGACTAATTTTCTTCCGCTAATTGTGGAGGAGGATGAGGTGGCAACTTTGTGTTCAATAACTTTGCGATTGGTAGCATCCTTGGCGGATTTAGGAGGTGTTGCCGGTTGCGGTGAACCAGTTCCTGGTGTACCTGCACTTGACTTTGACAACGCAGTTCTTCCCGTTAGACTTGCTCCAATTCCATATTTGTTACTGCTGTTGGATTTTTTAATTGCTGGTCCACCAGAACTTTCCTTAGCGGGCGCTGGTGTATTAGTGTTGGTCACAATCTCGTCAGAGGGTGAAATTTTCTTAGTCTCAGATTCTACTTTGGGTTTGGTTGAAGTTGTTGTTGATACTTGTGTTTTTGATTTTGACCGAGATCTCGTAGTCGTGGTTCGAGTCTTTATACCGGAGTCTACACGACTTCGTGAGGATGCCGACTTTTTAACTTCTTCAGTAACCTTGTTATCCTTTACTTCCTTCGTTGCAGTGGAAGACGAAGTTATCTAATTAATTTCATTAATGAAAGCCAAATGGTTATGAACGGAAATGCAATGTAAATGGCGTTAATAGATGCATGACAATGGAATAAAGCCATACATGCAACCATTTCATACAGAAACTAAGTCTTACCTTTCTCTTCTCCCTCGACCTTTCTCTTCCTTTCAGTTCTTTAATTTCTTTCTCCTTGTCTTTTTCCTCCGCAGTTTGAATGGTAGACGAAGAGTCACTTCTTTGTGAGGATGTGACCTTACTTCGCACCCCGGAATACAAACTGGATGAGTATCTGGAGGACGAAGTCACTCTGGATTCCGAAGGGGCTCGAGACACTTTGGCTGACTCCGTTGGCGTGTCCCCAGTTCGGAGATGAGCTCTCGCTTCAGACATTATTCGCTCGGATTTTGATCTTGATTTGTGTGAAGCAGCGAGTGTTTTTGCAGAGCAAATTGGGTACTTTAGAAATTCCAAGTGTCTCAATTTACCTGTTGTATATACATGAGAAAGAAGTGTGAAGTGAATTCAAGCAGCTTTACTTTTGGAAAGATTTCGCAATAAACCAAAATAAAAGACGCTTTCTTACCCAAAGCTTCAAAAATCTTTTGCTGCGGTGTCGATCCTGGGAATAGAATCCTAGTAATGGGTTCCCTGGCATTGTCCGGTTGCCAAACAAGTAGAGCACAGATGGAAACCAAGTTAAGGACGGGATAGTTGGACTCCTTCCCTTCAACTTTGATACTCATTTTTGCCTGAACAAAAGATTTGCAGTCTGTGTTCCACTTGGACAGAAACTCTTTGACTTCACGCGAATCCTTGGCCGGATTTAGTACAAACATGTCCAGTTTCCCATGCCCAACCTTATGATAAAGATTTACAGGGTCTATTGTATGCTCTCTGAAGCAGTGCTGAGGTCGTAAATTAATATTCTTAAGATTTTCTAGGATCCTCTGCCCAGTTTCAGTAAGACTGACAAGCAATTCCCCAGAGGACGAAGGTTTGGCGGAATCTTTCTCCGACTCGGCTGGGGGATGCTTTCGCTCCATCACATTCCCAAAAAAATGCCCAATTTGAGGATATACTTGGTTAATCCGCTTCCTGTCCATCAGTGAGTCCAGTCCTGCAACTGAATTGTTGTTTACTCTGGTTAATAAAACGGCATCCAGTCGATCTAGGTGTCGAGTAAAATCCCAAAAGCATGAATGGCGAGAAAATCCTCCATCAATCAACATATTGAAACCATTAACTCCAAAAAGGGCAGCGTCCCCTTGACCTCCAGGAAAAACGTAAAGGGTTGGATGACTAAATCGAATGTTACCAACTATTTCAGATGGTTCAAGAATCTCTTTGAGTGGAGCAGGTTGCACCATTTTTGAAATGAAGTCGGTGAATGTAACAATGCCAGAGGAGTGACCAGTGATTCTTTCTTCAGGATTGGTGGACACTTGGCACAATTTGGTAAAACATTCTCGTCGCAGGGAACTCTCCGTCCATCCAGCTTCTTCAGCGCAATGGAGGGATACAGTAATGTCCCCACGATAAGCGCCTAATAATTCGATGAACCTCTGGCTCGTCCCATAATTCAACAAAGTCTGCAAAGGAAAATGTTCCATCCTGCAAAGGAAGCAATAATAAGTAAATGAATGTATGGCCAAGCTGATGAGAACTTTCCGGTGCTAATTACTCCAAGAAAGTTAATTAGTCTTTATCGCATAACCCCGTTTCAAAAAAACCGTATACATATACAACACTTTTCCTCGGTGTTGGTAATGGGAAAACTTTTAAAATGCTCAGGACTCGACCTAAATACAAAAATGCGGCATTTTTACCACTCGACACCTTTCCCCAGTTTCATTGCTTTGTCGCAAATCTTACTATCCCGGTTTAGAAATAAAATCTTGGAGGAGAGTTTCTTTTTGCAAAAATTCCGTAAGTACAAGGTAACTCAATGCCGCAATGGGCAGTGTTATAGTGGAACATAACAGCAAAATGTCAAAGGTAAATGGGAAATGTGTCATAAAAATAAGAAATGTGGCAGCCGGGTTCTCATTACGGGTGAATTTATGGAGGGTAAAGTAAAACCTAAAATTCCTCTGCAATTCTGAAAAGTTGCATTGTTCGGCCGCCCGTGTACTTTTGGTTGCGCCAAGTTTTGCAAAATACTTTAAATTTTCACTCTCACTACTTACCTGCAGTATCCAAGAGCCTGAGCCTTGAAAAGTGTAGCCCGCATGGATGATGTGTCTGTGAAATTACGAAAAAACACGGATCTTATGCGTCATGATATCGTTGCAATGTTTAAAAAACGGTAATTTCTACCTGTGCCTTGTGAATGAAGAGAGAAGATTCTTCATACATTGCTGCAAAATCAGAAAATAAATTAGTCCCAATATGACTTTCTTAGAAATACAACGCAAAAATGCTTATCGTATGGCTTGGCTTTCACACTGCTTATCTTATGGCTTGGCTTGTTGGCTACCAAAAGTTCGAAATCTTTTGCAAACATAACCTAGAAGTTCAGTTTTTAGCAGACCTTTGAGGAGAGAATATTAAATTCACTCCCTTGTAAACTCTGCCTTTTGAATCATTTAAAAAAAAATCTCTTGAAAATGTCTGGAAAGGATGAAGTTATCAGAAGTTTGAGATATGCAATGCTTGTTCCTTTTTGTAAAACTATGACTTGTTTCTTGATAATACCTTTTTATGAATTATGCCCAGTGCGAATGGTGAAGTATTTAATCAATAAATTTTGGTTTGTGGTTTGTATCGTAAGTCTTACCAGCAAAGTGTTCACCTGGCAGTGAATTAAGACTGAAAGAAATCAAAAAAAGAGTTGAGAACCTTGTTTTAATCACACGGTTAAAACAGGTGAACTTACCTTCTACCACCAAATTTTCAGAGGCCCATTGCACCAACTTTTCACCTGAAATAAAATATACTTTTTGATTCTTTTATAACGGGATGATATAAACATTAGTGCTGTTTTTTGAAAATGCAAACAGTGGAATAAGATTAGGCATTTCTTTTGAAAGGTTAAATAAATACGATACAAAGAAAGTATTGCTTTGAATATATGTACTACAACGAGAGCAACTAAACTTCTGAGACAAAAGTTTAAATTCGAAATTTAAATTTAATGGTCTGCAAAAAATCCCAACCCAGCCAGTGACCGTCTGCCTCATTTACATAGATACAGCTTCCACGACCTTTCTTAAACAGACTGGCGATCATTGGCATAGACAAAAGTAGAGTTTCACAAAGACCAAAATAAGGCGATGAAATTGGGTTTATACACAAAATGGTCTACGTTTAGAAGCTCAGGTACGTTTTGGTATACTCGTATATAGTAATTGAAGTTTAAATTGAGAAATTCCAAAGCAAATGCTTTCTCCAAATGCTTCAACTACTGAAGCTACCTAAGCATGGTAAAGTACATGCTCAAAGACCTTGAACAAAACAGAAACGGTTCTCAGTGGGAGTCACTAACAAGCAATTTAAATAGGATTTTACAGACCTACAGAGACATATTGCTTTTACCAAATGCTTGCTTGATACCGTAATATCTAGAAGCTACATTTTAGGCTGCGAATGGAAAATTTTCTCCAGATGTCTTTTTTAACAATAGACTTAACATTCCTAGAAATGACGACGTTTTATAGCAATTTCAACCGTTCTTGATTTGGAGTGGTTTTCAAATGTCAAGCAATTCTGTTGACAGCCAGACAGGTGGTCGGTCATTCAAAACAAACTTTGAGTAAAATGGGGAAAAAATGTTTGGCCTAACATAGTTCTGGCGAATAAATTGAACTGAATCTACTTTCATGATCAAACGAAAACCCATGCAAGAAGTAGGTTGTTGAATTGAATCATCATAAAGTCGTGACATCTGGTAAGGTGATTGAAAAAGTGAATAACCGAAACAAATATAAATCTAATCTAAAATTGGACCATATTTGTTTTGACAATATACAGTACAAAACAAACGCGTAGAAATATAAAAAATCAGAATAAAAAAGAAGCAGAATTTTCTCATGAAAAATAAGAAATTGATTCGCACCATTACGGGCTTCATCGCTCTCTGGGGCAGCATTGGCTAGATTGAGTAGTTCACAGGATAAGTCCACATGAGTTGAATCCAAGTCCCATGATCTAAGTCCTGCAAATAAAAAACAGAGGAAATCAGATAAATGTGGTAATATTATTCTTTGGTCGTAAATTAATTCGTTTTTGTATGGCCCAATCCAAAGGTTAAGCTTATCGAGGATTGACCTGTATTTTGATAACATACTTTCCCTTACTTAAACAATCAACGATGCCAGCAAAATGCAGAATAAAACTAACAAATAGCTATTTCTTTTTCTACCACTCAAAAAAGTTTGGAAATACGAGCACATAGAATGTCAAAATGATCAAAAGGTTGAATTTGTTTGTTTATGCCACAACTTTTATAGCGGAGAAATATTATAGGCAATCATAATGCGGCAGTGCAGTTTATGGACTTCAATTCGACCAAATGGACACGCAGAATAAATAAAACAACAACCTTTGCCCATACATATCTACATATTTACTTAATTTAACCTTTACGGTTTTTAGAAAAGAACTTTCTGAAAAATGTACTCAATATTTTTATGCAATATGGAATGCTAGCTGAAGCTTTGTAGAACCATTTTGGACAAACCAACAGCGTATATGACCTGCTAATCATCGACCATAGAAGTTAACAGATTGGGCCTGGCATTATTATCAAAACCATGAAACCTTTTCCTATGAGGCACACCCACATTGACACAGTAACAGTTAATATCCGATAGAATGTGATAAAGTAAATCGGTTTACGACTTTCTCTTCATGTGGCTGGAAAAATATGTGGCAATATGTCAGTCTTGCTTACTTAACCCACTTACTAAATAAATATATACCCAAAATAAATACCCACCATCCTATTACAATATTCGCCACCTTGGGCTTTCTCCATTAGTTTTACTCCTGTTATGTTACTACTGCATTAGTGTAGTCGAGTGAGACAGCATAACAGAGAGAAAGTGGATTGTATAAAGATGAGGTAACATATGGCGAAAAATTGATGGATCATATTTAGATGGATCGGCAGTGTTGACCGGACAGAATACGAATTTGCAATCGAATAGTTCGAAACACAAAGTTGACACAGGCAGTAGAAAAAGACATACATGCCTTAGAAAAATAAGCCGTGGCCATCCAATTCCAGCTGGAATATATCTGGAACTTACATTTCGCTTTAGTAAAAATTTTAAATTTTATATTTTAATCTATTTATGTTTTATTTGACAACATAGGCTTATTGTAGCAATTATATATACATAAAAGAGGAAAAGGTGAAAGCAAGAAATAAGTAGGATTATACTTTCAACTAGAGTTTTTCATGAGGTAAAACCCAAACACTGTGCCAAATGGGATTACTGCGATGGCACTGGAATTGAGTTGCGGTTGCTCACAAAAAGGAAGCTAGCCTTGAAACGAACTAAAATTTTCAACCGAGTGAGGTATAAATGGGATAAGAGGCAGATAAAACAGTATGAAGCCTAAATTTGATTCTGTCCGTACTTCATTAAATCTAAATCCGAGTTGACATGGATGACATTTAAAGGGCTGAAATAGATTTGTTCCAAAACCTTTGGAACCAGAGTTTGTTGGATGGAATCAATTTCGAAGTTCTTGGTTCTTTCCGAAGCAAAAGAAGGTATAAACAGTCTATGACAGCAGCAATCCAAATTACTTGGAATACAAACTTCCAAAATAACATTAACTTTCATTGGCCTAACCTGGTTTATAGGTAGCGAAGTGTGAGAAAAGTTGCTTGCGTCATTAGTAGGTGCATAATATGTAATACAATCTAATGGTAACTTCAGTACTTTTTCTAAGTCTAATGTTTTATACACGCAAATATGATGTGCTGGAACATATACTTTGCAATTGAAATTTTGGTCCAGACAAACAAATTAATGCCGTTTGCAATTTTCAAGGCGGAATTTTAACTTGATGTCTCAGATATAATGATATTTTGTTATTGTTTGAAAGAAATTAAGGTAAGGAAACAGATGCATAATAATGTATTCAGATGAAAACACATTTATGAAAAGTTTTCAACTACCAAGTCATTATGTTAATGGCTTGCAAAGGTCATTAGTTCGTCATCGAGCTTAAGGATAAGTATTATTTCAAAACCTCAAGTAACGACTTTGAACATTTACAATTTAAATTATTTCATCTTTCCTTATTCTTTACTATTA
>JAAXNX010001451.1:0-17834 GCA_036491905.1 Folsomia manolachei | reverse complement strand
ACTCCACGCTTTTTTTCTTTCACAGGAAAATCAATTTGCTCAAGTTTTCAAGAAGTTTTAGATCCCCCTTTTAAATTCAATACTGAAGTTTGGATACTCGCAAATTATATACAAAATATGTATCTGGTTACAATTTAATTACCGAGATGGTGAAAAAAGTTTTGTGATTTGTTAATCCCTTCTTTTATAAATTTAACAGAATTAAAACAACACAAAAACCATAAACACAGGGTTGCATAAATATCCATCCATGCCAAAGTTTGTCTCTTATTTTCACCAAAAGATAGTCTGCTTCATTTTAATTACGCACACGTGTAAAGAAAAAACTAAATGCGTAAAAAAGCATGAAAAGAAACCACCTTAGTTTCATTGGCATAATTGCAACTCAGATCAATCACTTCATTTCCCGTCCTTCTTTCGCTTTCAATTCTTTCACTCGAAAACATTTCTAAGACAGAACAAAGTTGTTCAAAAGTTGATAAAGAATTGGATTCCCATCCAAATGCTATTTTGAGACACTGCAAATGTCACATTTATTAATTTTTTCCAACTGAGTTTAGCCAAACTTAACGCAAAATTGTTTTATTAATTGTGGATTTCCCAGTAAAAGATGACGTGTCCTATGATTTCTCCATGAAACTCATTTCATTCCTCATTTTGGTGTCACCGTCATCCTCGCATTTTTCTTTGGAATAGAAACGACACTACTGTATGCACTAGTTTCTTCCGAAAGAAGAAACTTTTATTTCATTTCACTTCATTCAACTTTCTTTCTTGTTACGCGTTACTTGGTTGGTGAGGAGGTATTCTGTCCGTCTGCCATTCTAACGCTAAAGTTGGACTGCAGTCACTCACTAACTCACTCCGCTTAGTCCATCCACCCGTGGAACAGGAGAAAGAAAGTTCGGAAACAATCCCGTGCTAATGAAATGAAATGAGTCGAAATAAAATGAAAGTAGAAATTGCTTCCGTATATAGAAAAGGGATAAAATAGGAAAGGTTTCAGGAAAATGTGAAATCTTCTACTGGCATGTAATCAAAATCAAAGCGCAATTTTGATTTTGACATTTTCGCAAAATTTTTGAGCCGAGATTCATGTACCAAGAGATTTAATTTTTAGAAGTCATTCTTTGTAAAAACTCGCACTATTAAATTGCAACATGCTTAATTGTTCTTTTGAATTGGAAGAGTTGTGTAAAAACCACAAGAGCTACTAATGAGTATAAATTAATTTTTTGCGGAGAGCTGTTTTGACCGAAAACGCAACTTTCAACGCAATTTAAACCATCAACAGTTGATGTCATTAATCTTAATTAAAAGAAAGCGAGATTTATGAAGAATTTATGGTGAGACTTGTGTTTGTACCTAGTACTCATTGCCGTTACCGTTTTTACCTTTTCAGTTCCAAGCTCAAATCCTGTCTGGGACTAGTATTTATCAGCAGGATTGCACGTTAAACTGACAGACGCGTTAATTATCCTTCCTTCTCGCAATTAAACTACTTCCAACTCCCAAAACCCATTTATGTGACCAATCACTCTGCATCAGCATCACTTGTATTCACAAACTGCAAAAAATGTCAAGTTTTATCTTCAAGAGCAGTAAGTTGGGATGGGATCTCTCTGCTTCTCATTTTGAGTAGTGCACAATGAAAAGTCACCGTAACACCTCAATAACAAGAATAATGTTGCATAAAGCATCTCAAGTTAAGATGACCGCTACTGCAAACCACTCCTTGTAAAGATTTATGAACGCGAATTTAATTGCATCTCTAAGCCATTGGTCCCATAGTTGAAGTGGATTTGATTTTTAACTGTTTTGTGCATCTGCATGCAGTGCAGCAACTATCACGCAATTTGCAATTTCCAACCTGCACTTTACTCCTTAAATTGCAAATTGCTGCTGAAGCCTGAAATTATTATTGTATCCTCGGGTTAGATTATGTGGAAAAATAAAATCAGATCTAAAGCTAACGGCACTAGACAATAACCTCAACACAACATTCAATTATCATCAACCTCCAACTTGTTGTTGGTTAATTTAACGACGTTGACTGTTCAACGAATTATCCTGTCATGCAGTCAAGCCTTTTGCTTCATTTTTTTCCCAAATGAACTGGATCATCCACATTGTGTACCTATTTAATACGGTTTGGTAAGCAACGGGATGATTCAATTTAATTGACAATGAATGGTTTGACTCGCGTTGTAAGTAATTGCAAAAATATACGTTCAAAATTTGCAATGCCTTGTGCATTGTTAATTGTTCGTCACAAAATTGGCCATAAAAATGACCAGCAATAGTAATATCTTGACTGAGTTTGGAATTTATTAAAAAAATTGAATCGGTATAAACAGATTACCGTTTGTTTGACAAATACAAAAATAAAACCAATTTAGCGTTGTGTGCATGGTTAGGGTCAAATTCGGATGCATTTGGGTGTGGGTTTTAATCAAAGGTTGTTGCTCAACAAATAATTTTAAACTGTTTTGGTGTGTTGGATTTGCGAGTCGAAATATGGATTCAAAATGTAAGGTATTTATCCGGTTAGGTCAAACCAGTCAATTTACATCGAGAAGGGAATCGTAAATCATTTCGTCCACTGGTGGTAAAACTCTATGTTTATTTGTGATTTATAATTTCATCCTGTGACAGTTTATTGTAATTTTATCTTTTCTTGAGTAACGGTGAATGAAGGTTAATAAAAAGTAAAGTTAATTGATTTGGATGCACATGGTCGTAAAAATGGAAAAAATGGCATCGTCACCTTTAAATAATTCACTAAACTAATCCGTAATCCGTGTTAATTTAGTTTTACACCTGTTAGTCTTTCAAGGATTAAACTTTTCAAACAACTTTTAATCTAAAAAATTAATCTACTCATTGTTCAATCACCTTGAATGGATTATAAAGTTTCGGCATCAATTTGCTGAGCTTATCATTATAAGGGGATTTGCCTTCTCAAGCCTTCTCATAATCACGCGATTACTATTGTATTTATACTTTGCATCAAAGAAAGATTAATTCACTTAATATAGTTTGAACTACTTGGTATAATTGTAAATGTGTCACATAAATATTACACAATCTATCAATAAGAAGTGAAAACAATTTGTCAATTTTCTGTTGTTCGTTTTTCAATGTATTCACAATCCACATTGTAATTCGTGTATTTAGGAATTGAATTAATTTTTTTATCTTGAATTTCGCAACTTTCTAAAAATTACACGAACAATTTGCGGATTACAAATCAGAAACTGATCAAACTTTTTTCATCTTACACTTCTCAGATCTGCTCATCAGAAAAAAACGACTTGACTTTTTAATCAATCAAAATTTCAATTACAAAATCGCAATAACCTGATTGAACCATCGAGTGCATTAGTCAAGATTTAGTAGCAATCTGCAACAATATGTAGGCAGTAATGTTTTAACCAAAGACATAAGATTTCAAGATCATTTTTTCCTTCTCGCTAATTAACAGAAGAGTAATTATTGCTACCACACCTGAATCAAAGGAATAGCACCGTTACTTCTCCCGTTCTTCTATCCATCTCAGCCATTTAACTCGATATCTGTAGCTACCGCAAAATAATTGAGGAAGATTTGCAACCCGAAAAAACTCGTACCATCTTGCCTTCACAAAACGCTAACTAAGCGACTTTAAGTACGATCATGTAAAACTAAACAAGCAACACAACTAGTTTGGCCGGAAAAATAAATGACTAGCCAAAGTTGCTCATCATCAATCAGAGACTGCGGACAGAATCAGGATTTCTTATATTTTATACTTATTAAAATCTCAAAATCTAGATCAAGTTCTTAACAACCGACATGCTCAAGATGAAAATCTTTTGTTGCTTTTTACTGCTGTCTATGTCCACCAGAATTACGCATGATTTACCACCTTCAATTTTATTTTTCCTCGTTTTCTTCAACTCTAAATATTTTTGCCATCTTTCTGCATTGCAGGTTAGAAATAAAAAGTGAATCAGTCCAATCCTGCAAAATTCAACTCACAATCATCGCAATCACTTTACATTGAAAAAAGCACAATCAACAATTTGCTTACATGGGTCGGGTCGACACAATAGAAGGAAAAGTAAAGCACCTCGATTAGAATATAAACTAGGCTAGTCTTAGTTGGCAGTTGTACATTGAGCCAGGAATGAATAACTGTAACAATTTGTGTCTCTTTCAAATTTTAATGTACTGCTCCTACTGACTGGTAGTTTAGTTGGTTAAGTTATTGAAACAGTGATGCAGAATAAATGGACGATGCGTTGCAGTACTGTCGATTCAGCAATTTATCAGTGTTGAACTTCTATTTAGCAAGTCGTGTTTGACACGGTAAATTATGCACGGATAGAAATGTTTTCTGCATTAATATTTAACTGAGTCACTCTTTCTTTAACTAACGAAGCAAGGCTGCCTCAGGACTTTTTTTGAAAAGCGCAACATCATTAACTTCCTATTCATTGGTTTTTAAACTTCAGCTAAATGTACTTTGTTTTAACTTCATTTACTGAGGTTGGTTGGAAGCAAAGTGAATTTTGTAAGTTTGATGTGTGTAGAATTTGCAAAAGCAACTCAGCACGAGTCAGTCCCCATAAAATGAATCTTTTGACCGTAATAAAACGATGTCTTTCCTTGAAAACTATTACATTGAAATATTATCAGAACAAATTGTTGTCACATTAAAAGTGTTTTTACCTGATTTTCCTTCCTAAACAACTTAGTTCCTTTGCTGAATGTTGCATCGTAAATTTATTCTTACTGCTTTGCACACCAGGATATAAGGAATAATATCGATTCAATGTTTCATTGTTATATCCTCCACTTTCCGCCATTTCTCCCCAAACACAGTGATAAACAAGGAAACAAAGAATTATTCATGTAAGAAAAAATATTTATTGAACTGAAACCAGTTTGACACTGCTTCTTAGACTTTGATGAATTTCTTTTTGACTGGTGGAAAAGATTTATTGAATATATTTTTGAAAAGCGAAGTAAATTCATTCTCTTAAACCGGTTAAGATTTATGGTGAATTCAACCTCAATCCATGTTTCCTGCGAGATCTGATGGATTTTGCATGTCGCCAATTCTCGCAGTAGGATTATATTGCATCAAAGTGGTTGCCGGGTTGGTTGGTCAATGAGCTTTAAGTTTAAGTTGAAATGGCAGAAGTTTCCCTCTGTTCGGGTAATCTAATCAAATCAAGGAAAACTAAAGTAAAATGGAAATTGATTAATTGTGTTGCTTTGTGGAGTAATTAAGGAAGAATGAAAATCAAAATTAAGCCCCACACTATATATCCTCCTCATACCGCTTACCTTCACTATTGCCACTGGACCATCATGGGGAAAGATTTCTTACATATATAAAGGAGTAATTGCGTGCAACAAATTCCATATCTTGAGAAGAAGGTATAATCCCAGCAAGGCAAAGTGCAAGAAATCAATCTCCTTCCAACAGATTGAAGACAAAAGTAAAACAGGACGAGCTGGAATTGGATTGTTAGGTTAATGGAGGGAAGGCAGAGAAATAAGACATTATTATATTGAATTGAGTGCGTGGTCCATCCAGATCCCGGAAGAGAGTTAGTCCTGACAGGCCAAAGCGAGTAGGTCCCGGATTAAAAGGTAATTTGAGGATAAAGGAAGGAAATACGATTTAAGATTGTTTAGTTTATATTAAGCTTCTCTTGCTCCTCTCACTCTATTCGAGTAAATTTACCTTGGTCTCCGTCTAAGGTGAATCACGGCAAAAATCCTTCCAGCACCAATTCCCAAACTCTAACCCAAACATCCACATTTCTCGTAAACGAGTCTAGCAATCTACTGGAAGAAGACGAATGGAGAGGAATATATATAGTTTTATATCAACCCCCAAACCAGCTAGCTATACGCATATGAGAATATGTGTGTACCTACCGGTCAGAATGTGATTAAGGAAGTCGTGAAGGAAATCAGCGGGATGGGTCTTCATTCACTCTGCTAAAGAAAGATCCCACAAAATCTTCCAGATTGTGGAAGAAGATCCACTTTTAGATTGGCAATGTTGAATATATATACTTACACACAATTGCTAGTTCTAAGGATCAGGATGGGTGGGAGTTGAGCACGTTGTAGCTATGAACTAAACTGATGTTGGTTTGGTGGTGGTTGGTCAAGAAAATAATATTTTTATTGGATTTTCAGTTGGAACGATAGACCAAAGACTAAAAAGGGTTCAAATAGAAATGTTTGCGAAATAGACAAGAAAATTGGATTCTGTTCTCTAACAGAAATATGAGAGTGGTTGGTTAGCTTGGCTTTTCTGAACTACTTGTGTAGTGCCTGCTCTGATTTCTCCGTTGGTTGGATTTTTCCTGTGTTCATTCTTTTTCTTGCAGTTTCTTCTGTTCTTCAACCCGGTCCTAGGACGAACAGTATATTCTATTAGACAGCAAAATTGCGTTGTATTAAGGCATACGGATGAAAAAATAAGTGTTGGATGTGGAGAAAACGGTAAGCTTTTTCTACCATGGTCCTTCATAATACCACCGAGTGGACGGAATAAAAATACGGATATGACACAAAGAATCCTTTTATACATATTTCCTATTTTAGTAAGTTTGCCATTTAGAATTGAATGGGTGTCCTGTTTAAAAAAAATGTTTGTTGCAACCCTGTTCTCGCCTGCTGCAAAGATTGATATTTTTCAAGTTGTATCCGTCCCATCCTTATTTCACTTTCTTCAAAGTCAACCCCGGAATTATGATGAAAGAAAAAGATGCGAAATGATGAATGGACTGGGTTTCCTCTGCAGGCAGGCAACAGTAGCCCAACCACCAATCCTATCTTGTCTCCACTTTCTCCTAAGCCGACTTCCCAAACACAGCACACTGACAAACAAACTGATGAAGACGAAACAATATTTCTTTCTTACTTTTTGAGAAAATGTCCTCCACTTTCACTTACGCCAACATTACATCCGGTTATGGAACTTTTTTGTGCTCCTCTAACATGGTTGGGTAAGAGTGGGTCCAGGACGGGATTTGTACTTGTCATACAGCATTCTGTTGATATGAAAAGCATTTTTGTTATTATAAAACTGGGTAGAATAGTTCAAGTTTAAATCTTGAAAGAGAAAGTTGGACAATTAAATTTTCCCCTTCCGTTTTTGAACAATTGAATCAATGAAAGTCTTCAATATTATTACAACCGAACAAAATATTGTCAGAATACCAAAATTATGTAGATTCAACTGTGCATTGAGTACAATAATCTGATGAAAGCAAACAATTAAGTACGTCACAAATTGAGCCATAAAAGAAACGGAAACAACAAATGGACAGGATGAATCAAAAGTTCATTCCATGTCGCATGTCAGCCTTTGCTGTCACGTCAATGTAAACAAACGACACGAACGACAGAGTGAGTGTCAGATTTTTTGGTTTATCCCGTATTTGAGAAACTCACAACCAAGATATCGGATACGTGGGATCGAATTTTGATGGCATGTGTTTTTCTCTGGCCTATTTTTGTCTATATATAAACATAAGGAAGGAATACATCATATAAGTACTAGATTTGCTAACCTTCAACCTAGATATGGACAAGTAACATTTGAACGAAAAGCAGGCAGGTTCAAAAACCCTGTCAAGATTATACCATATACCAGAAGAAACTAAGCTAGCTACGTTACAACGTCTCATATTTTATTCTGATATTTCTTTCAAGGGAATAAACAATCGCTTAGTCAAACTCAAATGCCAAGAATGTTGATGAAATGTCACGACTAGGGAACCTGCCTTGCTCCTTATTAAAACACCACCCAGTGCCCACTCAATCTTTTACTTGACTATAATCTACAACTCGCAAAATTAACCGCATACACGACTCAACGCATATTACTTCAAGTGAAAAAATGCGTATTTGTTACATAGGTACAATTACATTTACAGTGCCTTCAAATATTGGGTTGTTTCTTAATTCAACCACATCTTCTAAATTATCAACATCTGCGTTTACTTAAAATTAAATATAAGACGGAAAAATGTTTCACCTAATTTATGTAGCAAAAAAGACCAAAGCATTAAAAAAATAATGTAATACAATGCACCCCATACCTTGTTTAGCATAATGGACAGATACGCGCTTGACTTGACACGGCCGATAATCTGCGCTTCCTTCTCCTACCTCATTTTCGAAAGAGGAGAAAAAAGACAACAGAATTCAAGGTTTTTAGTTATTTACTTGGTTTGAGAGAAAGCAACAAAACACCTCGCACCACCGCGCCGCAGGACATGAGAAAAGTGCAGAATGGAGAAAGTGAGTGAGGAGCTAAACTTTGTTCCTAAGTTGAGTTGGACTTGAAGTGGATAACGGAAGGAAGGCGAGGGAGGCGTATTTTTCTCTATGATAATTGATGCACTCCCCACGGAATGGAATTTGTGGCTTCTTTCATCTCCACAATTTCCTCTCTTTGTTCTCTAAAAAGCACCAACAACAAAACAAACCCAGTTCACTCAGTACAACTTTCCTAGTAGTCCTTGGTCGGCAAAAGTTTTCTTCTGTCTTTGTTGTACTAGGTCTGCTACCCAAATATTAGGTGCAAACTACACCTTGCCACGGTTTTAGCTATCTTGGTAAAGGGGTTATTTATATGTTCTAGTCTACGCGATGTCTTTCGGTTTTTCCACTTACAAATACACTGTACCACCTCGACCCAATCATAGGAAAGTTGTTTAACGGCACGACTTTCTCTTCCTTCTATCAGTGACTCAATAGTCTGTGAATTTGGAGTGAAAATGAGATCCCGTTTGTGCATTGTATTGTTTCCTGTTGTTCGTTTGGCTTGTTTGGATGAGGTGAGTGCATGGGTCGGTGGGTGTTTTAGAACCATTCTTATGTTAGTGGGATCCGCTCAATTTTCATCGTTTACTTTGTTGATTTTGTGTATTTGTATTTGTTCGCAAAGTGTTCTGCTTTCAGTTTCATAATCTTGAAAAGGGTGAATTCAAGTCTGTAATGTTTTCTGATCCACTCACGAACACTGCACGGAGGCCACTGAAACATTAACATGTGTTTAAAACCATGATGTGCCGTGTTTGAAATTGCAAATTATATTAATCGATTCGGCTACAAAATACTTAAATATATATCGATTAAATAGTGTTGAGTAACATTTCATGCCTTCCAGCACACCACGCATGTCAATATGTTTATTTCTGCAAATTGAGTTATACTATGGAACTCGACAAGCGGAACTAAACCACCCAACCAATTGCAATTTACAGTTGTCAAAATGCACGAGAGCTTAAGCTTATAAAAGAAAGGTTAATGGCCAAGAATGGGGAAAAGTTTTACGATTTGTTGAATTGCTTTTTTACACTTTTATTTTGCAGTGATTCACACATTGTATAGCATAAAAGAAATGGCAGTGGCAGTCAAGCCACTACTTCCAGTATGTAGGTACCCGTTTTGAGCCATGTGCTCTAAAAACTCACTCCTATTGAGAAATATCGTGTCATGTCTCATAATAAAAGTTACAAGTTGTGCAGCGCTCGAATTTTTCAGGGAAGTAAACTTGTTACTTTTCCCTTCCTCGGAGAAAATGGATAAAGGAAGGAAGAGAAAGTGTAGACCTAATTTTCTCCGCAAATAAATTGCACCATTCTTAACTTCCTCCCCTTCCTTCTGTTGTGTCTGTTGGCACTTATTTACCACCCACCAGGCAATATGTTGCATTAATGCAGATACGCGTCAAATTACAAGTTTAACATGTTGCAAAATTCCAGCGCCACACCACAACCTCGACTCTACGTCCACCACTCAGCAAATTGTGATAAGGAATTTGGCAGCCAGTAGCGTTTGTTAGGAGTAAGTTGTGTTGTTGATGTGATGAAGATGGTGATGATAAGCCCGAGTTGAGTGAAGGAAGGAGGATGATGAGAAGATAGGTGAGGAAGGAAAGTAAGAGTTTGGTGTGTTGTGTATGAAGAACTGACAACGCACTAATGATGATGGATGGCGATTCTTTTGTCCTCTCTTCCTCCTCCTCATTTCCTTCCTTCCTCTATTGTCTCTGTTGCAAGCGAGATATACAACATTGTAGTTTTGTTATGTTGCTGAACTGAGCAACTATAAAAACCAGAAAAGTTCCTCAATCAATGATTGTTGGATACTACGCCAAAATCTAACGAAGTAAAAGAGAACACCACATCCACGAACAATATTGAGCGTCGAAATTCTCGCGGGAGAAAATTGCAAAATGTTCCATGGTAGGATATCAGCCCAATATGTGCCACACAAAACTGGCCAAATTCAAGTTTTGTTGGTTAGTTGAGATAGTAAGGCGTGGGGTATGTTTTTCTACTACAATAATAATGACATCACATCCTTTCACGTGATGTGATATGATAGAGATAATGAATAAAATATCTTGGTTGAAGCTCAATATATGAGATGGGAAAAGTTTGTGGATTTTGAAACAAGGACTAGTTTGATGACTGAGGCTGACTTGATCCAAGTATTCGCTAACAAAATGTTCCCATAATAGGATGGGATGAATGTATCGATTCCTTGGTTCATTTATTAAGCTTCTCTGCAGGTGGACTGGTCTCGTTCACTGGGATGGGGTGAAATGTTGGCTGATTGAGTATTTTGATGAGTGTGCTAATTTCACTCTCATTCAGTGCAGATGATACATCAACCAGGTCATCATTCTATCAGCTGAACATTGTAAAGGATGTAATGAAGGTCGAGTACGAATATCATGGTAGTTCTGCTTTTTACTGTTCATACTCGAGTAATATGATACATCAACCAGGTCATCATTCTATCAGCTGAACATTGTAAAGGATGTAATGAAGGTCGAGTACGAATATCATGGTAGTTCTGCTTTTTACTGTTCCTACTTGAGTAACAGATCCGAGTAGGAAAAGTTCTCATTTTCAACTTGAAGGGAGTCCTGCACCGTTTGTATGATAGCTGGCCTGGCATACCTGAAGTAATGGCATAGTGAGCTACTTGGATAGGCTTCATCTTCTGAACCTGAAGTCTTTTGATGTTCTCATCTTCATCTCATGTCCCAATTCAATCCTTTCAGTTTCATTCTGACATTGACGACTCGATTCATTCGTATGTCACAGAAGTAGAAGAGTGTTTACAGGAGTACATGAGTAGTAGAAAACTGTGGAAAAGTTGGATCCTGGTGATGGAAGTTTGATTTATATGTCTCTAATTTCGCGATTAGGCTGCGAATTAAGTATATTTTTGGGAATTCTACGGTAGTTTGCGCCTGCGAAGAAGGAGTAGACAAGAAAAAATGCCATGAACTAAGATTTTGCCAAACTTGACCGTGTTTTGTTCTTCCCTGCAATTTTGTCAGATTTTATCAACAACTACAAGCTTTAAGACCATCCTCAAATTGTTGTAAGGTCATAATTAACTCGGCATGCTACCTCATTAATATTTTTATTCTAACTCATACTGCGTTGGGTGGATCGACGAGGCATGAGCTATTATTTACCGAATGGAAATTGATATTGCCACAAAACACGAAATTTTTTTGCATGTAAGATATCGCAAATGCATATCGTTGGACTGTAACGTTATTGCACATTTGGTATGCTTTGTTCTTTCTCTTTTCAAAGTACGGGAGTGTATATCCCACCTTTCTTACCTACAACACTCCAACCGAGTTTTTCCTTTTTGAATGTGTATGACTTGGTTGCTAATGAAAGGATTTAATTTGCAAAGTTTGCTGTCCCCTCCAATTCAAATGCAAACATGCAGGATTTTTTATTGGCTTTATTATTCGCATTATTTTTGCAGTGTGAGATGTGGAAATAAATGGAGGAAAGAAAATGTAAAATGACACTTTGTGCCACCAAAGAAGTTCGTTAAGCACTTATTCACTAACCACAAAGTTCAATTTATTTCTTAATTCCCTAAAAACCTGATTTGTTACTTGATTTTTTTGTATTTACTAAAAATTCATTAATCCCCCTTCCTTCAAATGTACATATGATAAAAATCCAGTCAACTTTACGTGATTAAGTAGATAATGAGAAACTACTTCAACTTTTAAGATGTAGCATTTTCACAATTTTTCTCTTGGGTCGTAAATATGGCTAAGTGAACAAAGTTGAAGAATAAATAAATAATTGATCAGTCCCATTTTTGGTTCGCTGTCAATCTAGCTCTTATTCATTTCCCATTGCAAATAAACAAATCCTTCTCGCAGCTGAACATCTATGTAGCCATAAATATGTCTGATGGTATTCAAATTTGTTCCCGTTGTTATTATATGTACAATTGCTACCATTATGCTCATTTTACATGAGTATCTATGTACCAAGGTGGATCCTGAACTTGTCATTTTTGATTCATGAATACGAATCAACTCTTCTCTTTTATTCTTTAACGTGTTCCCAATTCCCAGCCCACTTTATTGCACACACAGTGCAGTACAGACCGACAAATTTGCAAAACTTTGTTGGAGTAGAACAAATATAAACTTTTCCTACCAAGGAAGATGCATGAAGGCCAAGCAAATTTTGCAGTATTGCCATCCTGAACTATCCAGACTTTCTCTCAGATACCAACTATCTAGATACAACAGTCAGCTATAATGTTAGTTTTGTATAGAACATAGAAGTCCATACACACCACTTTATTTCGTGGTAACAAAATTTGATTCTAAGTTCTCCTTGCATGGCCTTGCCTAGTTTTGAGTAATATTAAAGTCCCCGGAGTAAGGACAGCAAGGAGGACGAAATACTCGTTCACTCACTGTTCCACTTTCTATGCATAATAGTATCCAACCACTTTACCTACATTTCATCCAAATTGTGCCGTAGTGGGGTTTGTTCATATACACGGATTCTCTTATGTTCCTTTGGTTACTTTCCTTGGTATCATCATCATGTCGTATAATGGTGAGGCATAATTTTGCACAATGCGATCTGCAAGAAGAGATAGCTCCTCCAGTCCCATTCCTTCCATGGTACACAAATATAAGGTTTGCAACAAAGGAATGTTTGTTCCTCTCATCCTTGTTTTTGTTCCGAAGCCTATTCTACTCTAGTTCTACCCAATTCCAATTCGCAGTAAATCATCTTCTACAACAAAGGAGGATTTGCAATATGGGATTTAAACAAGAGAAATAAATAATGTTACAGTTTGTTGGATACGATGGAAGCTGTGTACTTTGGAGTTCCTGTCTGTGTACTAAGCATTCATTCAGGATGTTGTAGAATTGCTGTCCATGTCGGAATCTTGTAAATTGTACTCAGTTCAGTTCCAATATCTTACATTTCCTCCGGCAACATATCTTGCCTCCTTCCTCGTCAATGCAAGCAAACAAGGAAACCATTGCTATCAATAATATCTAGGGACATTGATGGCTTTAAGGATAAAGAATTCTTGTATTTGTCTCTCTTCCTGTTTTCTGGCTGTCCCTGTAATATTTTGTAATTTAAGTTGAGTCACTGCAAACAAAAGCAGGAAAAGTTTGAGCTTGACTGACACGGCCTTGGGACTTGGTTTTGGTTTGGTTGGACAGGTCAGGTCAAGGCGTGTAATGTGCTCTGTTCTATTTACTGTTTGTCTGTTTGGGATGCTACAGCAAGAAAGAAGAAAGGAATTTCGATTGAACGGTGAATATTTATGAGTCACTTGAGTCATCTTTTGGGTTGCTAACTCTGCGCAGATTTTACTGAGATTCCATCCACTCAGTAGTTCCTGGGAGAATTTTGTCGTCGATTCAAGCACTTTCTCACTCCCTCACTACTTATCATTGACTAACTGTGTCTGTACTTGACTTTGCTTTCTCCTTGGCGTGGTTAGTATGGTTAGGAAGAGGGCATTGAGACGATGAGTGCTGGATGGAGGTGAAAAGGAATGAATCACAATCATTTTGCTTGGTAGGAATCATGCTCTATTCTGACTCAAGTGTTAGCATTCAGGGAATCTGGTTTAGTGGGTAAATATTCACAGAATGGAAGGTAAAGAAAATATATGAGTAAATTTTAAGCGTAAAGCGTCTAACAAAATGCGGAATAAGCTTTTATTCAAATAAGGTATTTTCACAAGGAAAGGTTTTGCACAAAATAGAAATAGGGTTGATTTGACGCTTGATTGGATAGCATTGGTTAATGTGGGTTAAATTAACCCACTTAAACTTGCGGTTTGTTTCAACTTTTATTACTTAATTTCCCTTTCCGAGTTTTATGTATTTTGGGGATTTATGTGGCTCTGATTTGGATTCATTACATAATTACCGGTAGAACCGAGTGCATTTGATTATTTATAAGTTCATTCCGCTGGCAGCTGGACTGAGACAAATAACATGCACGAAAATTGAGAAATAGCCTGAATTAAACTGTTTGTAATAAATTAGTGAAAAATTGGTATTTTGAAACAGTTTGGCGCAGCTTGGATATAAAAAATTGAATGTCCCCAGTTCTGAACTGAAATAATACTTCAACCATTAACTAGCAACTATGTCTCTAGAAGTCCATTTTACAGTTACTTTACTATACCTTCAACTCTTTGTTACTTGCTTTATTTATTTTCTTGTTTGTTGAATTATTGAAGTTCACATGCGTAACTGAACTGGGATACGCTTAGTTGGAATTTCTCCATGTCAAACACGTGCAAGTTCTTCAAGCGCTCGTCGTTTCTGTCGCATAATCGATAAGTACATTTCCATTGAAGCCTTGCAGATACATATATGAAATTTGCTTGCTGTGTAATATGATGGTTAATTCTATTGTATTATTAAACATACCAATCATGGAAGTTCTTGACTTTACTTACAAAATTGCTGAAATAGTATATTGGAGTAGTAAACTTCCTTCGAACACAACGTGAAAAAGGTACTTTACCTTCCACTTCAAAAAACCTCTAGATTTTCAATCACTCGTCTCCCACTTTTTGAAGGATTGACTGAAATATTGTCAGCCAACCTGATCTTCAACTCATGCATTCATATGTTATAGCAGTTAAACATTATATTTGAAGGAGAAAGCCAACAAGAAGTCTCTCGGGAATTCTTGAGGTGAAGGCACCCGAATAGGAAGTTGTAATACTCCACAGTCTCATTCGTACTTTCTCAATCTTTACCAACTACCAACTTTTGCTCAATCCCGAAGCCAAGTCTATCAAGCTAAGTATTCTTTCAAGTAGGCAACTATGCAAAAGCTGTGGATTTGGATAATGCAGTTCAATTCTTCCATATTTCATGTGCACTTGCATAAAAAAGCACTTCCTGTCTAGAAAACTGGATCAGATTTTTCATAAACGAATTTTGTAAAACTTGCTTCCATCAGGTAACTATTATATGTCAACCCCGAGGTTATGACGTATGCTGTTTCCCTTTAATATTGGCACCATTTTTGCAGTTGAAGTTTTGTATTGTAGTATTTTTGAAGAATAGTAAACCACATTTGGGTACATGACATTTCACGGCAAGAATCAAAACTGTTATCAAACTTCGAATCTGCTTCTCGCTTGTGAACTAAATGTCCGGAGAAGTAGCTTTACTTGAATCTCGAATTCCTTCTTTGCACTCCGTCCACAGAAACCCCCGAGTTCATTGAATCTAGAACATGAACTATATTCAAATACGAAACCAATATTTTTATTGCATTTCTTTTCCATCAGCTTATTATCCATGACTTTTTTCTGTCTTTTTTCTGCCAGTTGTATGTCACGGTGTTCAGATTCAGGGAAAAAGGATTTAATGTGACAGCTTTTATATCTGCTCTTGTTATTTAAGAACAAAATACTTGGCTTCGTTTTTACTTGAAACGCATACGCATACAAAGAAAGGTATGGATTTTTTTCAACATCTTGCTAAGCTCAGAACGAGAAGTTTAAGTAGACAAGACAAGACACAAATATTCAAAATGCCGAGCTGCTTCTATTTTGCATCAACCCAAGTACTGTTAAAAATATTTCAACAAAACGCAGATAGCAAAATCCACATTCAACTACTCATACAATTCTAAACAATAACGACAATGATAATGAGACAAGTTTGTCAGCAAATTGGCCTAATTTAATGCTTTCTTTACAATTTCTTTAAGTTAAATGAACCAGTTGTAGTTGTGGGCTGCAAACCTGGTGAATAATCACAAATTCTAGTCAGTAATGTTTTTGAACTAAATGGAAGAATACGTTGGTCTGTTCGAGAAACTGTGCACATTAAAACTATAAACTTGAATAGTGCCACGAAGCAAAAGCCTTTCAGTTGAAATGACACAGTTCTCAGAAAAGTTTAACGTGATCTTTTCTTTCTTTTTCTTTCTCTTTGTTAATATTTTCTTGATGTTGACAGTTGACTATGTTATCATCCCGTGATGCTGACACTGATACAACATGTCATGANTGTTGACAGTTGACTATGTTATCATCCCGTGATGCTGACACTGATACAACATGTCATGAAATAAAGGCGACATTAACCTTATCAAATAACGCTTACAAACACATTTCACTTTTTCTAAGCGGAAACTTTTTCAAGAGTTTGAGAACAGATAAGGTTATTGTACCGCACCATGAACCATCGCCAACCGCTTTTTTATCATGGAATGGAATGAAACGAACGCATCCTGGCAGAAAGAAACTCTTGTTTTTCTTTTTTAAAGAGGTTTGTTGTGCCTTCTCTCTTCTTGCGGGGAAAAACATTCAGTCCTTCATCCTGTGGGCTACATTGAACAGAATAGTGAACTATCTAAAATCTCTTGATGTGCTGTCGGCAAGTCTGAAAGGGTAGAGGAAACGCAGTAACATCAGCATTAGGAGGACAGAATATCAGTCAGTACAGTAAAGGTAGAAAGAAGTCAAATGGAATAGAATAGAACAGAAGAACGGGATGTGGCATGAAGAAGAGATATAAAGACAATGGAAGGTGCCGACGTAATTTATTCCTGAAAAATGCCGTGGAGTACAAAAGATCCCAAGCTACTTGTGTTTTCTCTTTGTCTTTTTATTTCCAAACTTTCCTTCTCTTCCCAACACAGCGGTTCTCAAATTTGAAAATGTCAGAAAATCTGAAGCTTTTCCTTGTGCTTCTTTTTCTGCTTCCATGTGCGATGCAAAGTACAATTTGTGTTTGTTTGTGTCTCCATTGATGTTGCCTATTTTACGGAGTTTGGTTATTTGAAGTGGGATTTATTTTGATTTGTGCAAATAAAAGATATATTTGTAGCAAGTAAAATACACCGTGTCAAAGACCTTTACTAATAAAAACCTAATTCCATTTGCTAGCATTTCTTCTAGTTTGTTGTGTTTGTGTGCATTGCTCTTGAATTAATTGAAATTTTATTGGAATACTTGATAAATCACCGTCGTCTAAAATGCAGACAACATGATAATAAAAAACAGGAGACGAATAATTACTATTTTGAAAATGTATTTTATGCAGACTCAGAATTGACGAGTGTGGATGACAGTTTCAGATTTTGTGCGTTTCATTTGCAAGCATCTCATTTCTGGAGTCAAGTAGCATCTTGTTCCTGTCCTACCTAACTAAAACTCTAGTAATTATGCCCAGACGTAGAGGAAAAGCTTTGTAAGCAAATTCTAAGCCATAAACCACAACAAGTTGTTTCCTCTTTTCTAACATTTTCTCAGTATTACAACGTCTGTGTTATGCTGTGGCGTGTGGTTGTGAGCAAGCTGAGCTCCGAGTATTTCCCTAAAGTTCAAGGGTAATGAGAACAGAACCCCTGGGGCGATTGAAAATTACTTTCACTTCAGAGAAAGTCATCACAATAACGCACTTTCTCCGCTGGTACGCGCTAAACCTACTTCAGTACACAATTAAAATGTCTTAC
>JAAXNX010001450.1:0-17842 GCA_036491905.1 Folsomia manolachei | reverse complement strand
TGTGTCATGTCAGTATTGTAATTTTTGTATATTTCAGGCTAAGCAAGGATCCTCTTCTCCAGAGCTGCAATCAAAATGTGGAATAACAAAACAAGCTTTAAGTTTAAATCCAAAATCTAACACGGCACATGAAATAAGTACGGAATTATAATAATTTTAAGCCCGAGATTACTCTGTGTATTATGTAATGTACATATTACCACACCTGTGAATATTTTATATGTATACTTTTATAATAAATTGTATCATTGTAATGACAGCAGCCAGTAAGGACAATCAATAAAAAGTATTAAATGTGTTTATTCACTACGTTGAAATATAAAAAATCGAGAACGCACAGCCGAGCTTCTGAAGCAAATAGTATTAATAATCCATTCTAAAATTAAGTGTATAAAGGTATAAGTAATAGAATGACTTGTACAATGATCCCGAAACTTCTTGTGTGAAAAACCTCTATTTCGATCTGGGCAACGACAATGAGCACATTTGGTTAAAATTCTAAATTACTAAGTGGTTGGTACGTAGCTATATTTCATGTTAATTATCTATTACGCCAGGGTACAATTCAAAGTTCTATGGCGTGCATAGGTAAAGGTAAATGCAGACTGAAGAAACAAAAAAATGATGCAACGTAAGCAAATTACATGACGAAAGCATGGACTGCGTATTCAAAAACCTCACTCAACACATAAACATCCATTGTCTTAATTAACTCGTATCATTTCCCGATATTTTTGCTTGTGTTTGTTCAACATCTCCGTCACAGTAACAAACTTCTTCATAGTGGGCTAAACAAATATACAATATTTACAATTAGTTAACTGAGAAAAAACTTTTGTGAGCACACAAGTCGTACCTGAATTCTACTCAAGTTTTGCAGATCTTTGAAGTGATTCATGCAAATGTGGTGCACTGTAGCCATGTCTCTTGCAGGATCTCCTTGAAGTTTCAAATAATCTTCGGGCTCTGGACGCTCCTTTTTGTTCTGGAAATCAATTATTGGATTAACTGTTTAGTGAAAAATGATAGGCCATTAAACATGTGTGACTTACGGATAGGTGATCAAGAAAAACAACCATTCGCTCCTTGTTTTTTAAAATGAACGGATTAACCACTTCCATATAGGGCTCCTTACCACCAAATTCTACCAAATTGGCCAAGTTTTGTAAACATTTGGCAATCATAATCAATGACCGGGCAGCCATTTGTGGTGGAGGTTCTAAACATAATCATTTCAACAATCCGTTTACAGTTTTACTCATAATAGATAAACTAGTGATATGTACCTGAAACCATGTTAAACTGACGTGGATTGAGCAATGAGGGACATATCAAGCGGAGGAAAATAAATCCACTGATGACCCTTGTTTTAACTAGACGTTCATTTGGCCATTTCGACATTGCCGCACGCTGCATGCAACCTAGAATTTATTTTTTTTACCAAAATATGTTGAAAACAAGCATTGACATTTTGCTTGATAATGGTTCAAACTCCCATTGAACTTCAATTCGCGGAATTGAAAATTGTACTAGTTGCAACCCAATGTTCATGCCATTATCATTGAATAATGTTGTTAGATCCTCGTCTACTCACTTTCAATGGGAATTTAAACCAACTGTATCAAAAATGTCGTTCTTACCGAATATGTATCGCAGGGTTCTAAAGAGCAAAAAATTATGTCAGAAAAAATAATAAATAGCCGAAAAATTAAACTGAATGAATTGTGAAACTTACGGTGGACACGAATCATAAGCCATGAAAATGTTTTCAGTGATTTCGTCCAATACGACTAGAAGGCTACAAAATCACAACTACGGTTATCACACGTGCACATATAAAACAGAACATAGAACATTATCAGCCAGCATTGCTTACAATTCTGCATTTGCACAGTTGTCACCACCAGGCTCAATTTTGCTGGGATTTAGTTCACACGACTGTTTGGATTCCAAAATTCGATTGACCGTATCTAAAACAGCGGCCCTAAGGAAGTCCTCACAAACACTCTTCATATAAAGATCCATCAGTGTAGTTGTCAACGAGTCGGACCGAAATAACGTAGTAGTTTCCCCTTCTTTAAAGATGGCCTGTTCCACAAGAGCAGACAGAAGGTCTGCTTCCTTCTTTTCAAATCTGAATACAACAAAAAAACACCATTATAAGAGAATATTTATTTATGATATATTATTCGATAATTACCTGAAAATACGTAGCAATGAATTCGCCAGAGTTGTTCGAGAGCTATGACAAACATCAGCCAGTGCCCGGACGCCCTCCATTTTGGAATCAAGAAGCAACTCCTTGAGTGGTGAATATTCTTCTTCCTAAGCAGTCGGTCATTGCAAAAGTTTAAA
Organism: Folsomia manolachei; assembly: GCA_036491905.1. Classification (NCBI taxonomy): domain Eukaryota; kingdom Metazoa; phylum Arthropoda; class Collembola; order Entomobryomorpha; family Isotomidae; genus Folsomia; species Folsomia manolachei. Next base: position 15,487 of record JAAXNX010001450.1, on the reverse strand, counting down.
AAATGATTCACTTTCAATGAGTCGGACCGAAATAACGTAGTAGTTTCCCCTTCTTTAAAGATGGCCTGTTCCACAAGAGCAGACAGAAGGTCTGCTTCCTTCTTTTCAAATCTGAATAAAAAAAACAACACCATTGAATATTTATTTATGATACAGTATTCGATAATTACCTGAAAATACGAAGCAATGAATTCGCCAGAGTTGTTCGAGAGCTGTGGCAAACATCAGCCAGTGCCCGGACACCCTCCATTTTGGAATCAAGAAGCAACTCCTTGAGTGGTGAATATTCTTCTTCCTAAGCAGTCAGTCATTACAAAAGTTTAAAAAATGATTCACTGTTTTTTTACGTTTAGTTAAAACACCGCACCGGCATTATCAGATCGTTCAAATAGCGAATCTTCAATCGTAATGACCCCCATTCACCTATTGGTGTGATCCCGCTCAAGGGAAGCCATTCTTCTTTCTATTTGTAGAATTTAAAGAATGTAACACTTGTTCTCTTTTATATTTTGGTGCATAATCGTACTATTACAAGACATTTTTACCTCTTCGCCGTTAATTAAATTATTCAGATCAACAGTAACTTCTGCAACTTCAGAATCTTTGGCTCTTTTCCCTTTGTTTAATACAGTTACAGTAAATGTTAAAACATCCGGTGGAATATCACTATACACATGAAATAATTGATAAAAATACATCGCAATGACAATTTGTGTGACATAAAAACGAGTATTCTTTCTTACTCTATTGTGAAATCCTCATCCCAGACTGGATCATACTATTACAAACGATGCATATTTTACCTCTTCGCCGTTAATTAAATTATTCAGATCAACAGTAACTTACGCCTGTTTTTGGTTTAGTTCGTGCGATTTTTACACTAAAAAGTTATTCATAAAATTAAGCTACTTCTTCTCAATTCCCAGTGATGTGAATTAATGAAAAACCCTCACCTATTCAGAGACAAAATACACATTGGGTTTGGCACTAATTTATACGGCAATCTGTGTAATTCAAAATACAAATTGAAATAAATGTACATGTTACTCCTAAACAGATTAGTAGCACGTAATTTCAATTTAATTACCTATGAGCTTCAAGAATCCCCAAAGTCAGACAACTGCAATTTATTATATTAAAATAAATTCATTATTAAACTGAGAAAGTTGATTTAGAAAAATCCCTGGGACAATGTCCTCCAGTATATTACCGTAGTTCTCGGAGACGTGGAATTTTTGGAGCTCTGGCCATTTGAGGAATACATAAAGGCTTGATGATTCCAAGCCACTCCTGCACCGCCGACGAATTATTTACTACATTCAAGATCAAGTGACAAAAATACAAAATGTATAGTTAGCAAACCTGCAATTCATCTTGGCTGGGAGCTGTTAAATAAGTGACCGTAGCCAAACATGGCAGAGCTCTTTCCACTAGTTGAAAGCAGAAGGGTCTCTCATAAAAGGAGTCATGTAATGGGTACAAATAGGCGCATCCAAGATCTACCAAACCTTTGGGCTTTGTCCTCTATAATTATACAATCTTAGTTACATAGTTTTTTTTAAAACATTTGCATTAATTATTAATAATTATATTTAAACCGGACCTTGGGACTTTCAAATATCAACAAATGCACATCCGTCCCATCCATTTGGAGAACGAAAAACATGGATTTCCATTTTTTATTTTTTTCATTCCGTTTGAAAAGGTAACCGGACTTTTTGCAAACTAAATTGCAAAAGTTAAATTATTAGCTAATTGGATATTGGTAAAACTTAATAGGTCAGGTCATCATTTTCTTTTCCAACCTTCAGTCTTTTTAAAACCACAACTATCCCGACATTCTTGCAGCGTCGCGTATATTTTTTCCGGATTTTTCACCTCTTTTGGAACATAGATACCTTCATTATTGTGTCCCTAATTTAGAATTCCGTTTCATTCTTAGTTAAGCCAATTAATAACTGACATTATTTTTTAAATCGGTACAATAATACCTTTTTAACGGGATGTCCCAATGTATGCCCCTCAACGATTTGTTCCGTACGATATCGGTCAACAACGGATTCCAGGCAATCAAATGTTCGACCACCCATTAGGTATCTCACTCCTTTCTTCTCAATTCGAAATCTTTGAATTTGATTGTTAATGTGAAAAAATAATGAATAATCCCCGGGCGAATTGTCACTTGGTCGTACCAGGAAACTACCAGGTCCGGCTGTTTCAACCCAATAAGACAATAATTGAAACTTGGATTAGAAACAAAATTGACAAGGTCGGCTTCTAAATCCCAGTAATACCTTTGACAAGCATGTCAACTGCTTCTTCTTTTGTAACATTGGAATGGAACCACGCAAATACGGAATTGGGGTCAATATTATCATCCAAATCATCAACCAAATCTCTGAAAATGAGTCCTTGTTCTCCAGTCTTGCGTGTATATTACCAAAAGTACTTATTAAATGACTACCAATGTGTCGCCAAATGCCGGAACATAAAAAATACCTTGTGTGCCGTAACCCAGAGCCAACCATCGCCCAAGTCATTGTGAACAAAAAATATGTCTCCTTTTGCAAAGCTGAAAATAAAATTCGAAGATTTATTAATTAATAATTTTTTTCAATATCAAGAAATCAAGATTTTAATCAAGAAAATGTCTTTTGTCCTCCTACCTTAGTTCATCAGTATCAGGCATTCTAGTGTAAGGAAGAATTGCAACAACTCGCTTTTTGTCATTCACTGGCTCAGGTGGCGGAATCGGATACATGAGTCGCTCTTTCTTAAGTAAATCAGAACTTGTATAAAATCCAATAAGGTCCATCAGAGAATCAAATTGTCGTCCTCCAATATAAAAATCTCCACAGACTGCAGTAATTCTGGAAATGTTAAAAATAAATATAATACATTATTAGTCAAAGCCGAAAAAAGGTGATCAAGCAAATTTTTGTCGATCAAACCTAAAATGATTTATTCCCGTCCTCCCCAAATATGACAGCACATAGGATCCTGGTTTTCTGTCACTTTCCCGAACGAGGTATGATCCTTAGACGCCAAATAAAGTGAGGGTAACAGATAAGACCATTAGCGTTTCTCGGTAAATAAGTGGTTATATAATATAAGTTGATCTCATGACTCGTACCTGGTTTGCTGGTTGACCGCAGACGTTCTTCAGTCGTATGACGATCCAGCCGCCCGTGGTACCATCTAATAAAGTAAACAAATTAGCGGTATTTACGAAACAATTGCAACAATAGGAGTATTGTTTTGTTTCAAAGAATCAGACAGAATTGACATGGAATGTAATTATGAGTAAACAGCATACTGTGACTCTGGGGGTGCCATGGCCTGTTCTGTAGGTGACGTGTCTCCACCGAGATCCCCATCAAATTCCAATCCCAAGTTATCCAATTCTTCCAAAAGGCCAACAGTGTCCTCCACACTCAAAGGGGGCGGAGGAGGAGGAAATGGCAGGGAACTCAGCGTTGAACTGAAAAAAGTCATTCAATTCAAATCCCCTTCCTTTTAAATCACACACCCATTATATGAATTACCGAATAAAGTCCATCCTATTAGTAATTCAGATAAATCTCAATCCCAACTGTGAAACAATGCTCTTAATCCGAGTCACTAATTTTCTTAATCCAGATTGTTCATTCACTCCCCTTCCTAAAAAAACATAATCGGAAACAAAAGGCAATTAAATCCTTGTTTTAATAATACTCACTCAACCTCCTCAGATGAATGACTCAAACAATTCAATTATTGAATTTCCATCCAAAACAAACAAGTTCAAGTCAAGCAAGAAGACATATTTTAAGCTTGTATCTTACCCAGCACAACCACACCTCCCCCCACAGCTACCTAAACTCCTGTCCTGGAATAATGATTGCTAATTTGATGTTGAAAAGTGACTAGTCTCCAAATAATATCGGTTGACTTCATAAATTAAATCCTTCTTGTTTTGTTAGTTGATCTTGATGTTGATGAATGTCAATGAATTTTGTGTAATAGGATACCCACTGGTTGGTTGGTGGTGTTGTTGGGGAAAGAAAGAAGGAAAGCTGAATGAATCATACCAACCAACTCTTGGCACGTCCTATCCTTTGCTTTCACTTCATTCACATACACCTCCCCCCACAGCTACCTAAACTCCTGTCCTGGAATAATGATTGCTAATTTGATGTTGAAAAGTGACTAGTCTTCAAATAATATCAGTTGACTTCATAAATTAAATCCTTCTTGTTTAGTTAGTCTTGATGTTGATGAATGTCAATGAATTTTGTGTAATAGGATACCCACTGGTTGGTGGTGGTGTTGTTGGGGAAAGAAAGAAGGAAAGCTGAATGAATCATACCAACCAACTCTTGGCACGTCCTATCCTTTGCTTTCACTTCATTCACAAAATCTCGTCCCATTCGTTTTCTCCAGGAAGAGAGCCGAGGGGACTATAATATTCTCTGGGCTGGAACTAGTTGATTATAGTCATAGGTCGAGAGAGGGTGTGGGATGATGATCTGTAAAATCATGATTTCTGACCCGAGACGAAGGAACTAAGAATACAATTGTCAATACTTGAATTCTAATGTGTTTAAAGATATCTAGGAAAAAATGGTTTCGAAAGTTTGAATTGACAATAATTTCTGGGTCCACTCCCTTTTATTCTTCTTGATATTCTGATAATATTAGTTGCCCAAGGGTGTATTCCCTTCATTGTTCTTTCCATAAATCCTGGAATGGTTTGACGGTCAAACTTTGACCTTATCATTTTCGACATAAGTGAATATTTGGCGAAATGTGGTGCAAATACAAACACAAGAGGGGAGCCAACGCGCAAAAGCCAGGAACAACTTTTCATTTGCATGGGATCGGGTGGAAGGGCGGAGAGAGAAAGAGAGAGCCAGGCAACGAGCCGGGTTGTTCTAATACTACAAAAAAGCGTCTCCATCAAAAATACGGATAAAATTTCGGAAATTTCTCCTCCTACAGTGTCCACACTAGTTCAATCAAAGATAAGAATTGCTGAAGGTTAGTTCAATTTAATTTGTATTGAAAATTTGAAGTTAAAATATTTGGCGAAATGTGGTGCAAATACAAACACAAGAGAGAGGGGAGCCAACGCGCAAAAGCCAGGAACAACTTTTCATTTGCATGGGATCGGGTGGAAGGGCGGAGAGAGAAAGAGAGAGCCAGGCAACGAGCCGGGTTGTTCTAATGCTACAAAAAAGCGTCTCCATCAAAAATACGGAACTTTTACAATAAAATTTCGAAAATTACTCTTCCCTACAGTGTCCACACAGTTAGTTCAAAGATAGGAATTGCTGAAGGTTAGTTCAATTTATATTTGTATTGAGAATTTGAAGTTAAAATGGCCTTGCTTTTACAGCAGTTTGTCATTTGTACAAGGGCCCAATTTTATGAAGCATTTTGTTGATTGTTAATTGCTGTCGAGCTATACTAATATTGTTTTGTTAAGAATTTTAATTAATCAATTGTGTTCATATTGCAGTTCGGTGAGGGCAAATCCGTTCCATTTTCTACATTTAGTCGAGAATCGAGAAGGGTTGGACAGCAATGGCGGCCAATAATTGGTGCTACGGGGGCACTCAGTACGGGTAAGTCTCTGACCTAACGGAATAGAGGTGAAATAGATGGGTTTATTATTATGCCTTGTTAGCTACAACATTGTATTCTTAATGTTGGGTGCTTGTTTATGTAGAGCTCAATTTACGGCGCCTGGACAGCAAACCGGTGCCGCTTATCCACCACCTGCACCCTATGGAGGACAGGCGCAAGTGGGGCAGACATATGGCGCTCCTGCTACTGATCCCTATGTAATTGCGGGTTACACTCGAACCCCTCAAGGCCAGCAGCAGCAACAACAACAGCAAAATTATTATAATCAGACTGCTGCTGGTTATCATCCTGCAATGGGCGGTCAATCAGCGGTTGCGAATAAAATCGCTCGTCCAACTGCCCCTTCAACTGTGTATCCTACGTATTCTGCCAATACGACTGGAGCCACATCCTCTGGTACTTATGCTGGGTTTGCACCGCCTCAGCAACATCAACAAGCTAACCCAGGAAATAAATGTAAGTTCAAAGATTGTTAAAAATATACGAATGTTTTTTAATATTCATTTGTTTTTCTTATGTATTTTGACAGCGTTTACGAATTATGATGCCGCAGTTTATAATGCCGTGTCAGCCTATGCACAAGGAACACCAGGCGCGGGACGTGGAAATAATGGGGGGATGGGCGGTGGTTTTAAGAAAGGACCGTCAAAGTTCATGGGAATGAGTGGAAAATTACAAAGGCCCATGCCGAAACCTCAGACACTGCATTATTGCGATGTATGCAAAATTAGCTGTGCTGGACCCCAGGTAGGTTGATGAAATGAATAATTATTATGACCACTGTTTTCATCCAAAAATTATTTTAATTATTTATGTGCATAGACATATAAGGAACACTTGGAGGGGCAAAAGCACAAGAAAAAGGAAGCCGCTCAAAAAACTGGAGCACCTCCAGTGCCAAAGGGTGGACCTGTTGGACTACGATGCGAACTTTGCGACGTCACATGCACCGGAAGCGATGCTTACGCCGCACATATTCGGGGCGCCAAGCATCAGAAAGTTGTAAAGCTTCATACCAAGCTGGGGAAACCCATCCCATCTGACAGTCCCACGGTCATCGCCCCATCTCCTTCCAACCATTCAAGTAGTTACAACAATACAGTTACTAAAATAGCCGCTCCACCAACTCCCATAACTGGAAATGGCGTTGCATCGGGAATGGGAAATAATTTCGCCAAACCAATAGCCCCAAAAATTAGCTTTGTTGCAAATCCAGCAGCAGTAGCAGTTGGAGGTTCTGTCACTACTGTGCCTGTTCCTGAGAAAAAAGTAGATGAACAACAAGCCTCGGCGGTGGTTGCACCAATGAGCACGACTTACACAAGTCCCGCTGCCCCAGGGGGAAATATTTCATCGCCAGATTATATCGAGAAGGATGTGCAACCAGTAGGACAAGACTATATAGAAGAAATACGAAACGACGAAGGTACTCCTTTCTTTCCTTTTTGCAAATGAGCACAAAAATTTTAATGCGGTTGTTTTGTAGGCAAAGTTGTCACCTTCAACTGCAAGCTGTGTGAATGTCGATTTAATGATCCAAATGCAAAAGATATGCATATGAAGGGTCGCCGCCATAGATTACAATATAAAAAGAAAGTAAACCCAAATTTGGTGGTTGATGTTAAACCTTCCAGCAGGCAGAAGAAAATTGACGAACGAAGGACATCTCGAACTATCATCCGGAAACCTATGCCTAATGACATGTATGCAAGTATTTTCTTTTCATCATGAACTAAATTGTATTTTTTCCTATTTAATCATCAATTTCTATGCAGATTCCAAGCCAGAGGCCCTGTATCTTTAATGCAACCGTCTTCTAGAGGCTTTGGGCCGGAGGTAAGATAGGAATTTTAATGTCTTTCTACTTGCAACTTTGCAATGGTGACAATGAAACTAACTTTTCTGCAGTACGGACCTGGTCCGAGCCCTTTCTTTGCTCCTCCACTTCTAAGAAGACCAGAAACTCCAGAAGATCGACACGTGATGACCAAACATGCAGAAATATATCCCGAAGAATCTGAGTTGCAGGCTATTCAGAAAATTGTATCAAATACAGAGAAAGCATTTAAATTCGTTTCCGATCGCCTTGCTGAGGAAGATTGCAAAACCACTATAGAAAACGGAGGGTAAGAGAAAAGCACACTAGCTACACGTACCTGTAACTTGCACATGCGATGTACAATAAACTGGGTTCTTAATTTCAGAGAAATGCCATCTCCGACTGATGCAGAGTTACAGGCAGCCCGAAAGCTGAAAGGCGTGATGCGGGTTGGCAATTTAGCGAAAGGATTATTGCTTCGTGGTGACCGGGAAGTGGAATTGGTTGTACTTTGCACGGAGAAACCCACTTTATCAATGTTAAACAGGGTATTCGACTGCTTACCCGGCCAATTGGAGGTACATTTTATGCTTTGTTCACATTTCTATGATGTTATCCTGAATTGGAGATTAAAATATTACTATAATTTAAACTATTTTCAATTTTAATAATAACCTTTGTAATGATAGGCCGTCGCAGCTGAAGAAAAATATGAAATTCAAAAAGTAGTCGAAATTGCTGGAATCAAAATTTCTTCAACCGTCGACCCAAAAATTGAAGTCAACGTCACTCTCACATCTCCACTTCTGAGGAATAATAGTGTAGAAGCACCGGGTGGTAAGAATACTAGTTTTGCATCAGTTCGTGGTATACAAAATTATCAGGTCGGTCGGTTGGTTCATGGTTGGTTGGTCTCAAAAATGCGTAAAACTGGAAATCCTGTGAAAGGGTTATCAGTTTTTTACTAAATTAACGCAAAACGTGTTGATTGAATACTGGAATTTCTGTTAAAAACTAAATTATTTTTATTCTTAAATTACGACTTAGCAGATATTTATCAACCAAAACAGTGTGTCAATAACGAGTTTCAGTGTTCAATCGCAAGATTTCAGTAATGGGATTGGGGCGGCTCAGCTGAGTTCAACTTTGTATCTTTAACATCGTCGTGGAGTATTATTGATCCCGCTGGTTTTTAGCATGGTTAATCAACGACTCTGTTAAATATTCTTCTCTCAGCGGAGTCCATCATCACATCAAGCATACACCGACAATGAATCAATGTATTGTGGATAAAGTCCAATGATACATATCCGACACATCATGTAAAATTACATGGTCATCAGAAAGTGGTACCGTAATCATAGTACTTTACAAATAATCACCAGTAACTAAAGTAATGAATATGAGACCACCTCCGCTTTATGAGACCACCACCTTAAAGACATTCTCACACACAGACCACAGCGAACCCTTCAATGAAACCTGATCTGTACCCCATTATTGGTTGCAGATGAGTAAAAAAATTGTAGGGTTCGTTATTATATTTTGAAATGTTATCTGAGTGTGTTACTGATGTTCGACAGTAGAGGCCCAAGCAACTCAGGTGCCGGAGCCCGATCTTTTGGACAAGGAGAAATGCCTAGATGCTTTGGCCGCTCTTCGACACGCGAAATGGTTCCAGGTGTGCATGTGCTATAGATATTTTCTCAGTATTCTTTTGTCTGTTTGAATTTCAATTGAATCTTTTTTCAAAATTCCAAATTTTCAACGAATTTACTTTAAAATGTACTCTAGAATTGTAGCGAGGAACTAATTTATCAAAACAGAAATTGATCTACGGCACATGTTCATTTTCAAAATTTTTATCGAGTTAAAAGATCGTTCCTTTGCAGCCTTATGAAAAAATTTCAAAACTTGTGGAATCACCACCATATTTCAATATTAAATTATTAATGTGCCATGAGGCTGGAAAGTTAAAATTGTTGAATTTCTTCTGAGGTGGTGGTTTGCAACGAAATGCAATTAACTTTTTATAATATGCTAAAATATAGCAAAGCCTTTTGATTTTGTTTTTGAGTTTCTGAAAACAAAAAACTTCTAAAATTACTGACTATTGTGATCCGTTAAGGAAATTTATTAATTCAATATTATCTTGTGGCAAATTTGTCATTAGGCTAGAGCAATAACGTTGCAGAGTTGTGTGATCGTTATCCGAATTTTGCGGGACATGTCTCGTCGAATCCCACAGTTTCAAGCGATGCCGGGTTGGGTACGTTTAAATTCATACATTACGACGGCACTTTACCAACCATTTTGACGTACATTTTGTTAACAGCACAATTTCTTGGTTTTATTAGGCGATTGAACTACTGGCTGAGAAGGCCATCAACAGTCCTGGAGTCCCCATCAGCCCTGGAGATGCACTTAGGATTGTTTTTGAAATTTTGTCATCCGGTTTGATTCTGCAATTTGGACCTGGATTATTGGATCCGTGTGAAAAGGAATCATGTGATGCACTGAGTGGTTTAAGTGACCAAGCCAGAGAGGATATTACAGCATTTGCGCAGGTAAGATTAGGCTTTATTTTTATGAAGTTCTAAATTGTACAAGCTTTGTTAATTTTTCTAATTTTTATAGCAAGCACTTAGACAAATTGCATTTCGACAAATACATAAAGTGCTTGGAATGGATGCTATGCCTCGATCGGGCAAGTTTGCCACACTTGGAAAGCGAAGGAGGGATCCTAGCGGAAATACTGAGCGCGATGAAACTGATGCGTCTAACGATCTGAAAAAGGACAAAAAAGAAGATATTTCTGTAATTGAAGATGTCGTAATCAAATCGGAAAATATAGATTAATTAAATTTTATTGGGTTTGTTGTCGAATCCCACAATTTCAAAATTCTTGTGGAAGTACTGATCAAACTAATGTATTGCTTGCAATAGAATAGATCCTCGTTGCGCACCTTACTAGCTACATATTGTTCGTTCTCATTCTTGTTGTTGAGAATATACAGACATCAACACATTAGGTGTGAGTTAATTGAATTTAAGCCGATTTATACTCTAGCAAGTCAATGAATTTCATATTTATTAAATCATGGATTATGCCTGAGCTGTTTTCCATTTTGCAAAATAGTCCTACCAGTACAATTAGTGAGGAGAAATTTCGGAAACTGAAAGCTTTTTTGTTTGCTGTGAAGGCGAGCTTGTAGAATATGTTAGACAGTCGTGAAATTGTATTTGAAAAACCCAACATTTTATTTAAGATACTTTGCTTTATGCATTAATTTACATATGTTGGGCTATAAGGAAATTGGAACATTTTAGGTAGATAATCAACTTTACCATAATTTTGTGTAATTTTACCTAAATGTATCAAGTATTAGGTATAAAATTCAAATAGAAGTAAAACTTAATTTTAACACCTATTCTTCGAGATCCGGTTTTTTTAAATATAACGACGAACCATTTCAGTCCCACTTTAGTACAAGGGCGTGCATTTACACGTCTTTAAAAATACGCTGCAAATGCACTTCATTGCACTGGAGTGAGCTTACTGTATCCAGGTCAAATTGCTGTTGAGGCAGGCGTATAATAGAGAATAACTTGGATGAGACTCCTGTCGTAGTGGTCAACCTAATACAGTTCGAGGAATGACTGATTGGAAGGTTTTCAATTCGCATGTAAACTTATTTTGGCTTTCACATCCAAGAGAATGTCTCACTTTTGTTTACGAGCTTGAATGTTTCTTTGAATTGTTTAGAGAATGCTTTCCTGGTTTGTTGCAGTGCCTCCTCGCATCGCGTTTCCACTTGAGTGTAAGCCAAGTTAAACTGTTCAACGAAATGATTACACAAAAAGAAACTTGAATCATATTTTAGGATAACAAAATGAAACTATAACTTAGGTCTGTAATTATGCACATTTTCTATTATTTCTATCACTTTGGCCTGACAGAGGAAACTGAGATTAGAGTCTTGTTACCAGACAAAGTCACCCAACAGCATTAACTCCAATCAAAATGTTGAATTATAACTCAACGTGAGGGCACTTATCAGAAAGGAATTAAGGCAATTTATTAACTTTACACCAAAATTAAAACTGAATGTGACTCTTGCCGGAATTTTAAATCACATTTCTACCACATTGAATCAATGACTATTAAAGTGTACGAGAACGGTTTAACCTCATCGTACTTTGCAGTCCAAAAAGGTGCCTTATACACTAATGAAAGAAACCTCATCCAGATCCAACTTGGATGATGATCAAATAAAAGCAGACACCGGCGAATTTATTTTACTCCGCAATGCAAGAGAAGGTAACCATATTTGATCGCCGAAGTTGAAGAAAATTATCTGTAAAGAAAGCATGCATCAGACAGGGTTCAGTTGATTATACGAGCATTATAGGAATGCAAGTTTATTATGAAGGAACGCCTTCATTTAAATTGTTGCAGTCTTTGTAGTTTATAAGATTACAGGATCATAGAACAGACGCAGCACAATTTGCGAATATCTCTGTTATGACGAGAAAAGAGTTCAGGTTTCTTCACACGAAGAATCTAATAACCGAGGATTCTGTAATGTACTATAGGTTGCACACCAAGCTAAGATTCGGAGAATAGACTTCCTCACCAGTTTCAAGTTTGAAGGATTAAAATCACATATGTACATACTTATGGAAAATGCGAATAAGAAAGAATAAATAAATATAATAATGCATGATTCGTAATATGTGGATTATAGCTTACAATAGTTTCCGATATGTTTGGTTTGGTGTAAAATCCACCGGTGTGCAATTTCCATTCCTAAAGCTTTTTTATTATACCGGTTTTCTGCAGATTGTACGATTTTCATGCCAATTCATTCACATTTCAATTTCACGTAGCCTACAACTTGTTAAGAGGCTGTGAAGAATGAAATTCAACAAAAAAAACTTGGTTACTAAAACCAACCACCGCGTCCACTTTCCGAGAAGTCTTCATATTACCTTGTTTAGTTTTATAAACATTACCTCTACATGCATATTGGATGGCATATTATTGGTTTTGGCTCCTCTCTTTAATATCGAATCATGTTTCGGATATGGATTCCAGAGTTGATAAACATTAAAATATAATAAGAATCTCACTCCCGAAGCCGGTTGCATTTTTTCCAAAGTACACAGATTATCTTGCACGTTTTTCAAGTTTGCTGAGAAAATCGCCACCGACTTAAAAATAATTTTAATTAATTGAGAATATGAAACTTGCATTTTTAAACTCATGTCCGATTTTGTGAAATGTACAAACTTTATCTCTCCGCCACTTCAAGAGATAGTTCGAGATATAATCTGAATAGATTTGTGCAGACTTTGGACACCTGAAAATTTTTGTATTGCAGATATCATCTTTCTTCGTCTATCAATTATGAAAAGAAAAGAAAATGATGAGGTCTGATTAATAGCATTAAAGTTCAATAACAGCATCAAATTGGCATTTTGCATGAATTGTTTTGGAGGTTGGCACAGATGCGATCGGTCTGTTAGTATACGTAATATTAAAAAAAATAGCTCGGGAAAATCTTTTTTGTCAAAATGATATCAATCCATGATCTTTAATTTTTGATAAGGTGTCAACTGCATATATGAACAATGAACTAGAATTACCTGTCTTGACTTCACCCATCTCGTAAAATTAACTGACAATGAGTATCATCGGCGTGTGTGTCCACTGTTCAATAGCCTTTTGAAGTAGGTGATTTCCAACTCATGTGGGCGACATCGACATACAATTGCATTCAGTGTTTGCTTTATCAAACCAGTTGGTGTATAAAAACCCAGCCGGGTATAAAAAAACAACACGGACAACTCCAGAGGATTTTTATAGTTCTGGTTTTTGATCAAGGAGTTAAAAAAATCCCTCAAGCAAGTGTGATGAGGTACGGACAGAGGTATTTTAATTGTGCGGCGTGATAGAAAAAAGGCAATGAACTGACCTTTATACGTATGCGTTTCAAAATCAACATTTTTTGCATAAGAGACTCGTATGAAACTCGGCACCTCTTGGAAGACACAAATCTTGTTCAGGTCTTCTTAGTATGGTCTACTGAATATTATCATAGACTAACAAAATGCAGAAGAGTTTGATAAGTACAATGTGTGCGAGTTTGATTGAATGCTTCTAACGATTAAACTTTTGCCTGTTGTAAATAGCCTGTCTTGGTAAGGTTTCAGACAAATCATACAACATTCTCACCTATTACCTTGCCACATGCCCAAGTTACGTTGAACTTTTTCACCCACGGGCAACCGAGTTTTCGATAAAAATGTAAAAAAAATTGCAATCCCTCCACCAGCCAGACAGGTTTACTCAAAAACGGCCTGTCGGTTATGAGGTTAGCTTCATCTACTTATGCGAACTTTTTGTCCATGTGTCCGTATTTATTTTGATCTGTCCATCCGTCTATGCTCGAGGTACAACGTTCAAACGGAAGATTTGCGGAGATCGAATGTGGCAAAATGAGATCAAAACTTAATTTCTGCCGAGTATAACATTGTTCACTCACACATTGTTCCTCTGCATTCAATAAACATCATTATTACTCGTTTGAAGGCATCCCCTGAACACACGAGGAAGGTCAAAAACATGAGTCCTCATGGAATGTTGAGGTGTCATTTGGATTATATTCAAGAAATCCTAATAATTTTCCTACGCTAAAAAAATATATGTGGCTATTTTAATTACACCGTTTGCATGAAACAAATGACACTTTTTCCCTATTGCCGTTCTTTGAGGACATAATGTCCTGGACATTGCAATTATTTCCATGTTTTGAGATTGCTGCTCAAACAAACTCCGCGAGTTTTGACCATACCGTTCTCTAAAAATACTAACTTCAAAATGTTTTTAAAACTTCGGCTTTATCTCTGAGGCCTGAAAATTTTAACAAGTTTTTGTTGGCTGTTTTACAATTAGACCTGGAGAAAGGTAAACCGATAAGCACTCAGATTTCGGAGAAATAGGTAGAATTTTGTAGCTTTGCGTTTCTTAAATTATTTGGAAGTTTCAGGTTAAAAACCATTATTTCTTATAATGTATTTTACAGAGGCTACCATTGTTTTAAGCTTGGACAGCATGTCACTGGGACATGAGAAAGGAGTTCATATACTTCGATCCCTATACCGTGAACTTCGACCCAGTGTTCGAGAGCCGAATAGACACGTTTACCAAACCCCTGCATGGAAATATATTGTAAAATCATGCAGAGAAATCCCGACAAGCAACCACTTTGGAGACCCTTCTACGATATTGTACCGGGTAGGGGAGTATTACTACAATGCAATAAAAGGGACACGAGAATATCTAAGGCTGCATGAAGCTTATCGAGGGAAAGGAGAAAGGACGCCAACAGATTTGGCTGAAATACTTGGATTTAGAATGCCGGACGACCCAACTCCAGATCCAAGAAGGAGGAAACTAGATAGTGCCAAGGATCCCAATCAGTCTTTTAATAAGTCCTCTTAGCTTGTACAGTTTAAGATATCAATAATATGATTCAATATCCTTAAAATAGCCATTAGGTTTACATACATAATTGATAAATATTAATTGTGATGTTGTCCCCGTGTCCGATCTCGCCTCATGACTTTCACTAACGAGATTGATGAAAAATTTAAGAAGTGCCTGTTGTAGTTTTGAAGAGAGAATTTTATTTATTTGTCATTGAATATCAGAGTAGCGATTTTTTGTATGTCATGTATTCGAAAATCGATGGCCTTAGCTGTCAATAAATGAATTATTAGATGATACATTTATTGATTTTATTAATAATTTATTGGGTGGGTGGTCAAATTGTGGCGATTGATGAGAAGTACCTTATCATCATTATCTTATCAATCCAGAACTTCTGGACCAGAGAAGCCGGAGGAGTATCAGTGTGATGTGAACTCGAGGGACATACTAAAATACACAGTCATTCACAGTCACACAGTCATTCACAGTCAGCAGTGCCGTAACTAGCCGGGAAGACTTTTGACTGTGAAGTTGACTGTGACTGT
>JAAXNX010001449.1:0-17843 GCA_036491905.1 Folsomia manolachei | reverse complement strand
TCCAGATTGCTTCAAGATCCGTTCACGGATGATTATTTCATTTTATTGGAGGCTCGGATGTACAAATCCAGAGATGGGTTGATGCATTTATAAGTAAAAGTGTGATGGGAAAGTAAGTAAAAGAGTGAAAATGGTGTAAAAAGTGAGAGTGACTAGAGTCCACATGCTCACATCTATCCAACCACACATGGATTGCATGGAGAATGATGATGAAAGGGAATTAAGGGACTAAAAAAAGGATTTTATAAGAAAGAGCCGAATGAGATAAGTGCACGGGAGCCTCAGACCCCACGCAACCACTCCATTTGTATTCCCATCATTCAGATCACTATATAGTTAATAATATTATAGTGTACAAGGTTAGTTACATGGCATCATTAGATCACCCAATACATTACAAGGCGTGGGTAATATAATGGAGTGGAGCACACTCTCTCAGTATCTTCTCATTCTGGAGTCCCATTCAAGGTGGACACCACTGACGCCAATTCCCGGAAGGAAATGGAATTCAGCGCCGTCCCTAAGACTTGGTTGAGGATGCACCAGTCAGGTACCATAAACATTATACAATCTGAAGCCCAACCAAGGAAAGGTTTGCAATCTCGTATTTCACAACCAAAAAACAGCAATTAACTAACTATTGAACATTATGCGACAGTCTCATATTCCAACTCTCCCTCTATGGGTTATCCATACTGGTTGATTGATTGGTGAATGAACTATATATTGTATCTTATCTTAGTACTACACTTCTTTGATTTTGGTGCTGGTCATTCCAAAGATTCATGTGTTTCCAGTTCCAGTAGCAGTTTCTAATGATGCTGAATTCAATGATTCCTTCTTTCCTATCATCTGGATAAGATGAAGAAGGAAGACCGTTGATTGCGGCTCCTTTGCTACTTCTGTGTGTTCCCCTCTCTCTCCTCCAATCTTTGTCACCTTTACATTTGAGGCAGAGGAGATTGTGAATAATTTATGGGTTTATTGGCTGCCAATGATGATGATGGTGATGATGACTACTACAAGTGACTAAGGGTATCGGATATATCTAGTTGTGTAGGAGAGCAAAGGTGACATGCCGCCTTAATCACCATTCACCTCCAACCAGAAGATCCTTCCCTCTGATAAGGACTGGGTGACTNTGCCAATGATGATGATGGTGATGATGACTACTACAAGTGACTAAGGGTATCGGATATATCTAGTTGTGTAGGAGAGCAAAGGTGACATGCCGCCTTAATCACCATTCACCTCCAACCAGAAGATCCTTCCCTCTGATAAGGACTGGGTGACTTGTGGCTGGGAAAGATGACAATTAGATGATTGCGTGTGTTCCCTTGTTTTTCATTGTGTGGCCCCTCTGTCCCTGTCATGTCAACTTTAACTATAGTCTGTCCAGACCACTCATGAACTAACTACCGAGCAGGCTTCCTTCCTTGTTGTCCTGTAGTTTTAATTGCACCCCTTCCACCGAAAAAGTTCTATACTGCCAACTGTCCCCAGCCAGAGGTTGGTTTGACCTGTGTGTAAGAAGCAAGCAACTAGTCGTCTGCTAACGAGGTTGGTTGTTGAGTTTATGGCTGCAAGTAAATGCACAACAATAAATAGTTAGTTACTGGACCAAATATTTGTCCACTCTTGAGAACTGAAGGAGCCTGTCGTCTCTGTTTGACAATTAAGAGGAGAGCAATAAAAAGTGATTCATTATTGTGCACTTGGAACAACGGCACGCATGGAATGGCAGAACATTTTCCAGATCCACTACTGAAACTAGGTTTCCACCCGTTGAGCTACTTTTTAAATGGAGATGAGATCAGAATCTGAGATTTAAGTATATCCAAAAGTGCATATTTCTACCTTACTTATGGTCTTAGGTTGCATTTATCCAGGTCAACTAGACGCATTCTTTCTTTGTCTTACCATAATGAACAAATCTCTGTCTCCTGCATCTACCAGTCATTTGCATTCAACTGGCATGAGCTAAACAGACAAACTCAAAATAGTTGTGAAACTAAAACTATGTCCACTATTTCTTACTTCAAACTTATCCATCTAATTCATTCCAAGTTAACTTGCTGGGTTTGGATGGCTGAATATTATGGATTGATCTATGGCAGAGTTAGAATGATGGAAAGAGTGAAATTGGGGGTTGGGGGATGAATTTACTGAAGGTTGTGTTATTTGGTGCAATTATCCTGTCACCTGTTCCCGTCCTTTATCATCATCTTTTGCCATTAAAATAAGGGTCGAACCAAAGAGATGAGGGAATGAAGAAAGGGTTGATTTGGAAGAACTGGGACCAAGGAAGGACGCTAGAAGAAGAAGGAGTCATTATTATTTATTACTTATTGAGCATAAGGGTGGAGGAATGGGCTTTAAAAAAGAAATATTTGTAGCAACTACTAAGAAAGAGAGAGAAGGTGAAGAGTTAAGACGTAACAAATTTAAGCACCTCCGTCCACTCAATAATGGGATTTTAATGTGACACCCAAATTGCCAGCCTTCAATCTTTACAACCTTCGCCTTTTCCTCGGATCCGAACCCTAACCTATGATAAGACTTAAGATTTGTCCAATTATTGGCGTCCTCCATGCACCAACGGCACGGACGATCTTCCATGGGACGAGTAGAGAAAATTGGATCCCGGGTCACTCGCATATTCTAATCCAACCGGATTGTCCAGTCAATATGGGTCAAGTTGTGAGTTACCCATATGAGACAACTTTATCAATCCGTGAATAACATGCGGAATCAGTGTAGTTGGATCAATTAGTTGCAGAATCCGGATGAGTTACAAGGTCCATGCATCTGATTGTGAGCAACAGCGCTGGTCCGTGGTTTGGTTAGTAACTGAGATATAGATTCCCATTCATTTATTATCCATCCAATACTTTATCCATTCAATCTTTGTCAAATGTGGAGAACTGAAGGATCAACAGGTTTGGCAGCATACTGGACTCCTATGGCTATCTTATGAGCTTCCGTGCCTTTCTTCCTTTCCTTCTTTGCGGGATCAACCCTTTCTCTTAATTAAAGGCCACAAATTATTAAGTAAACAAGGGTTGAATCCCAACTATCTCCTCCCTTTTCAACCTCAGCCAAAGGTTCATCTTTCCTTCCACTAGCAATTAGTTATCAGTCAGTACATCACATCACATCACTTCCCATCTCCCATCACCTTCATTTCATCTTTCCATTACAGGAATCCAAGTTGGTTCTCCAGAGCAGATCTCATCATATTTGACACTGGAGTCTCTCTTCCTCACTCTCAAATGAGCTGGAAATTGGGAAGAATTGAACAACCCTTTTTAAAAATATAATGGTGTAAAGTAAACAAAAAATGGATACAATCTTCTCCATCAGTCCACCTGCAATAACCAGCAAATGAAGGCCAAGGAATAAAAAGCCGGACAATTATTATTTACTAGTTATTAAGGGATAGTCAGCCAGTGTTTGTTGAGAGAATTATATCCCAACCCTTCCCTTGGTTGGTTGGTTGAATGGATGGCGTGTGATTTGGTCCATCCATCAACATGATTTCACTAATTAGTCCACCACAGAACCAATAATAATGATGGTAGCAACAAGTAAATAGGAAGGAAGGTCTGATAATTATAGTTGAACCTTAGTGGAGCTATATGGGTGGATGGTTAGTAATTCCCTTTGTGTGTTTTACTGGGAATGGATTTAATGGAACCAATCTGGATAGAGAAGGGTTGACGATGGTGAATGGGATGATGAGAAGGAAAGTTGGTTTTATTAAAGGTGTACCAAAATACACAAAAGTCAAGGAACAAGAACAAGGTACCTTAATGAGGCTCCAAATTGGGAATAAGGGTCAAATCTCACAAGGTGTCACTCTTCTCTCCCTTGCTCTCTCGATTCTTTTTCTAGTCAACCACTGTCCCAAACAATCCGGAAGACAACCACATTTGACCATGATGGTCTTCAAATAATGGCAAAGGTCGGAAGGTGAGTGAGTGAGGAGGTGTTGGTGACATTTGAACCAGTATCTCACTCGTCTCACCTCGCCTCTTTTACTAAAAGTGTGATCACACAAATATTTCTGTGAGTCTGATGATGTATGTGATGGAATCCCTTCATTATGGTGATTAGGTCAAACATGTCAATTTTAATTTGCTTCTCATGCCGTTTGTTGACCGTCTATCCCCATTATCATCATCCCTCCTACTTGACCTTAATCCTAAAACCATAATAATACTAAATGCAAGTTAATACCTAGCTGAGATCAGATCCATTGGAATAGTCATATTTCTAACTACATCACTTTCTCAACAATCCTTATTACAATGCCTGTACAATGAGTGTGGATGTTGGTTATTTGCATATTTTGCAAGTAAGCCCTGTCCTAAAACGGTAGTTTTAATTTTAATGGCTTGTTGTCCTTAATGAGCAAGTGACACAAGAGTAAACTTCTTTACCTATAAAAAGAAAATAAATTGTGCGGTATTAATAATACCGTATTATTAATTGAGCAGTTTTAAAATTTGGCCTTGGCTTTGTTTTGGGTATTAAATGAATGGGCTGTCACTGTTTCCTTAAAAGTCTTAAATTACTGACCAACAATAAACAACACAAACCATAAAAATTGCTCATCTTCCTCTGTCTGCAGCAGCAGGTGAGTCGTTGGATGAGACGAGACTTATCATCCACGTGGTCTCAATTTCCTTTTCCTTAACTGCTTCACTCAAAATGGCAAGTTCAGGTTTAACAAATAGCTGGTTGAAATGTGACTCCACTTTAACCCCTGACTCTGAAGAGCAGTACATAATATTTATTAATTATTATAATTACACTGACCATCGTTGAAGTTGGGAATCTTCTCTCTATCAAAAGTCAAGTCTTTGTTGTAAAATCCACACTTATTTGATAAAGCTTCATCCCATGCAGTAATTTAAGAGTGGTTTAGACAGCGGGGAAGTGTATAATAAATATATTATTATTATTATTTCAGATATATCAAAGTCTCTTTCCTTTTTTCTACATTTTTCCTTCGTCCCACTTGTGTCAACTGAGCCAAAGTTTAATTTAGTGATTTAGTGAGGATAATATCATGGTACTTGGCAGTTGATTGTTGATTCTGGCTAAACAATGGATGATAAGGTAATAATAGTTGGGCATAAGTAGTAGAAAAACAGGATTTTTTGCAAGTATAGGATGTCTTCTAGTAACTACTGCATGATCATCTTTCAACGGAATTGTCCTCCAATATCCTCCATCCTATCGTCTCAGTCAGTTCTCAGGTGGAGGAGAGGTCAACTCATCTTCATAATCATATAATCTCCAATTTAAGGAAATCAGCCACTCTCTAGCCTAACTAACTACCCATTCCTCATCTTCATGAAACTCTGAGAAGTCTCAACTGGCTCCTTTTGCATCAGAAACAAGTAAAAACGGAAAGTTATTTGACACCGTTTTTTAGAGTTGAGTTGCAGAATTGAGTGAAACCACTTTTACTCTCTTCCAATGCAACTCTAGCCAAGCTACGGATAATTATTTATACATTATTATTTTTATCTATTCGACCGAATGACCTTAAACCAAGTCTTGCAGTGGGTGACGCTATTTTACAAATATTTGTGTATATTTGGAAATGGGGACGACTTTACTCTTTTTACTGCCAAAAATACAAAAAGTCAAAAATACGTTTCTCTTGTCTTAGTACTTACTTGTCACGCTTAGCTATTTCGTTGGCGTCAGTTTGGTGTAGTACATTTGCCATTTTCTTCATTTAACTTGTTCCTGATTCCAATGAAATCAAAGAAATCTGAAATCTTTTTTCAATACAAACAACTCAGAGTGATGTCTACCTGCTCTTATATATAATACGAATTATAATAACTTTGCATAATTTAGCTAGTGTAACGGACTCAAACTAATGCGATTTCATTTTTATTTGAATAATTTTGGTGCCTCATGTTGTTTGTGGTTATTCGTGTAAATGAAACTGGGAGTTGTAGTGACCAACCCGGAAATAAATTGTCATTCAAATAATGTCCCAAGTAAGTAATTATTTAGTTTTAAAGGAAACTGCGGAACTTGGAGAGCAGAAATAATGAGAGTTGGTTGGACAGAGGGTGACAAATTTTGAAGTGTATACATACGTGATTAATAATGAAATAATATTTGATAGTAATATTTGCAAAATAGATATCCACAAACTGCACATGCGTTAAAAAATAAAAAAAATATTTGTTGAGGAATAAATGCAAAGTGCATTGCAAAAAAAATATGACGGAATGCAATTCAAGGGTAGAAAAACAGGTGGAAATGCTTGAAATACTAGAGATTAGTTGTTGAGATAGCTCTGAATGGTCTCCATTACAGAGGAATAGTCAAACTATCAATTGAATATGGATCAAGTGCATCTAATACTTGCTCCTACCTGGCATTTATAGACAGCAAATACATATTCTACTCGTGGTCTGTCTCCTCATCAATCATTTCAAGGGATGCATGGGTTGAATAAGTAAAGAAAGGAATGCAAATAATCAAGTGCATGCATATTGGTTATCCATTAAAGGTTCCTCTAATCTCTATTCCTTACCACTGGGGGTTGGTTGTGGGTTGCAAGGGGCAATTGACTGAACTTGATTGCTGATTATTAAATGATTGCCATCATTCCATTTGTTTTGTTTACGCCGTACCATCACCTGACTGGGTAAAGAAAGAAAGCAAATTATAAACGTGGTCAGACTCTCAATTATTATGAAACTAGCCAGCTAAATAACTAAACTATCACCCAATTTGAGCATTAATCATGTTATGTGTTCCCTCCTTTCAGTTTAGTTCATTTGGGTTTGTTTACAACTATTATTGTTCAATTTCTATTAATTTTCTAACGGAACAACCGGAAGTTGGCCCATGATATTTCGTTCCATCCCTATTTTGTTGTAATTGTTATGCGCTAAGAGTCCACAGGGAATGAAAAGGAAAAGGTCGTATTTGAGCAAATTGGATTTTGGTTCCCTATCTCATATTTCTTGTTGCCAAATGGAGACTGTTTTTTTTGTAGGCATTGGCATTACAATGAGGTTAATGTTAATACAACCAAATCTGATTAAGAGAAAACAAAATGTGCAAAAAATACCGATGACAGGCTGAATCTGCATTTGAAACGATTTGGGGATGGTGTGAATTTGGACTGGGAATTGGCACTTGTCACGAGAGCATAATCTAATCATGATGCAAAGGGAGTGCATTATGCGAGGGTCTAATTTGTACAGGATGTCTAATTGATGTATTCGCATAGCCAAATAAGGGAGAAGATTTTGAAGTGAATGATTCCACGTACTCCTATTTAATGGTTGTGGGAAAGGCGATCAAAGATGAGAAATCTGTTGTGTCAAAGGTGTTGATAAACAAGATAAGAATAGAGTAATAGCACAAGACTGAATGATGACTAATAATAATTCCACCACTTCCTCAGTTACTTATTAAATACTTCCTTCCTTCCCTAAATAGACTCACCCCTCGTGCATGACCATGATCCTCGTGTAAATAGTAAAAGTGAGCCCATGACAAAACTGCATTCTGTACAGTTCAATGTGAGGAGCAAGTTGTTGATGAGTTATTTTTTTCTCTTTTTTGCCACTTCGTGTCTCGCGATACTCGTGTTGTTGTTGGTACAAAAAACCTGTTTTTTATAATCAAGAGTAGAACATAGCTGACTATCAGATAG
This sequence comes from Folsomia manolachei, assembly GCA_036491905.1. NCBI lineage: Eukaryota > Metazoa > Arthropoda > Collembola > Entomobryomorpha > Isotomidae > Folsomia > Folsomia manolachei. The sequence continues at coordinate 10,141 of JAAXNX010001449.1, read as the reverse complement.
AAGAGGAGCATGTAATTGAGAGGCTATGCATTTCTAATAAAAACAAAGAAGAGGAGGCGAACAAATTTACAACTGGCAACTACAAGATGGGAAAACATGAAAAGTGCAGTGAGTCAATTTACTCTATTGCAATTTCTTGCGTGAAACCAACCAATTTGCAAATGCAGGAGAATAATATCCACCCTCCCATAAAGTTAGATGCATGATTCCTTCACATCACAGTATCATAGCTCTTGCAACAGTGAGCAAAGTGAGACTACGGAAGGAAGGAAGGAAGGAAGTTAAGGATAAGGGCAGATTCATAATAATGAAGTATATGGAAATGAAACGCAACCTCATCCCCCTTGATGGGGTAGAAAAACAAGCAAATGTTATCTTAGCTAGCTGACAGAGGTGAGGGCAGGGGGACGGTGCCTTTTTCCAACAATTGTGATACTCAGGGCCAAGGCTGGCTAAAGGTTAATTGTGTATTGTGTTTGTGCTTATCTTTCCCTCTTTACTAACCTCCCACCGTCTCCTCCTCCTCCTTCTTCTAGTTGGAATAATAATATTCATAAGAATAATAACATGCTCACATGACTGACTCGTGGATCAAGTTTTTTGCTACTTTTACGAGTAAATTTCCCTTTGGAACCCCAGTTGCCAACCATCTTCCACCAACTCCACACCTCTCACACACGACCACCACACCCCTTGGTCGGATATTAGCTGGATTACGCCTCTTGACCAACCAGGAAACCCCTGTCTCTCCAAAACTGAGTCCTCTTTTGACTCCTGTCTCAATTTCCCCACTCAACCAAATCTGTGGTCCGGTGGATTGAAGTGGATAATGCTTCTATTTATTATTGAGGAATTGAGTTGCTAAACGAGTCCCGAGTTAAAAGAGGTTATCCACAATCCTGGTGGTTATCCAATTGGAGAATAATCAGTGGGGTGATTGGAAGGGTGTGGCTAATTGGATCCGATTCTCCTGCCCATTAAAGCAACATTTTGTGTAGAAAACCAGGATGGGCAGAATTAGTGGTGGACTAGTGTGGGGTGGTGGTCATGGCTGGAAGATGCCCCTTGTCCTCCTCTTCCTCCTGGAGTTGATATCCGCCATTCCCCACCCCCATCATCATCACCACCCCCACTCTCACCATTCATCATCATGGCTGGCACAAAAAACTGCGACTCCGTAAGTCAACACAACCACAAACTCACTTATTTACTTACTTCCTGTCAGTCCAACCTCCTTAGGTAGCTGACTAATAATAATACTACCTGACTGACCTTTGACCCTTCTTTGACCTTGTCTCCAGTTGAATTTTATGGGGATGGACGAACGGCAGCTGACCTGAGCTATCCTGCGGCCTACGTTGAGCTCAAATATCCCGTCCTCCGTCATCCACGACACAACACGCTCCCCCACCCCCACTACGCCACTCATCACTACCACCACCATCCACCCCCACATATTGAGGATGGACCCCCTTTCCCACCCTCAGAATTGGAATGGAGATCTGGTCCAATCGGTAAGATCCGTTATAGCTACTCAGGATAAGTAAGAGGTTCCCGACACTAATCCCTCTTTGTTTTTAGAAGATGAGGAAGTGGGAGGAGTAGGAGGAGACCTGGACGGTCCTCCTCCTAGCACAGATGGTCATCATGGGACACCCAACAAAATCGTGACGTATACGAAAACCATAATATTGGAGAAGGGTCCAGATGGAGTGAGGAAGAGAGAGGAATGGGAACCACCCACCGTGGAGCATCTGAATGGTGGTCCTCCATCCAACGATCAACATTTTGATACCTATGAGAGCACTTCTCGGAGGAGGCGGAAGTGGATATGGTCCACCCTCTGGCCCTTCATCCCCACCCTATGACATTGTGTTGCCCCATGGAGGGGATGATGATGAAGGAGGATATCATTCTGGAGGACCCTCTTCCTCTTCTTCTTCTGGTGGTGGGGGTGGCTACTCCTCCTCTGGCTATGGGAACCATGTTGAGAGTGGGGCTAAGGAGCATTCCTCCTCTTCTTCGGGAGTCTCATCTCACCCCAATTCCCTTGCCAGGGATGGAGGAGGAGGAGGTTATTTGGGAGGGAAGAAGGAACCTCCCACAGTGAGAGTGCAGCATCAGGAGAAAGTAATTAAGAATGTGGCACTGAATGAGTATATTTGGGTGAGGAGGGAGGAGGGGACCACCAACATAAGACTCACTCTCGACCCCGTCAAAAGGTAAACTAAACTAACCCTCAGACCACCCCCAGTTGGTGGGTGTGCCATACCAATTCCTCCTTTTCTCTTTCTTGTGAACTAGGTCCACTTATTTTTTGGATGACGTGGCCCTTGGTCGTCGTATTCACGTGGTGTCCCGGGAGCGGATTTGTGTCCGCGGTGGAGGAAAGGATGGAGGCAAGGCATCCGGGAGTGGGTGCAACGTCCCTCCTCCTCCTACCCCAGCACTTTCCTCCGGGGGGAGTGGTTGGGGTCGTGAGGATGGGAATTTGATCCGATGGGACTTTGTTCGTATAAATCATGGACAATACTGGATATCAGCAGAGTGGTGGGAGTAACCTTTGTCTCCAGCCGGGACCCTCCTTCACTCGACCCCGCTTCGTGGAAATGAGACCCTGTGACCTCTATGAGGCAACTCAGCTGTGGGAGTTGGGAACCGTCACACCTTCCTCCTCCGATAACTATTCCAAGGGAGCATGGCCCAACTGAGAAATAGTTCAAAGGACAATAACAATAACCGACCAATCAACAGGGACATATTGCCCAAATCCAGTCAAGTCAACCTACTTTATGGCGTCCTCACCTCCAACTCATTTACTACATACATTAGCTAATTACTAGTTATTAGACAACCTGTATAGATAAACTGACTGACTTCTTTGTCTCCCTGTACCTATAGGTATTTATTACAATTATTTCTAAAGCTGGCACTATTTGGAAATAAATGCTCCATCCAATCCATCTCCAATACCTGCACCCAAAACCAATTGATGCCCATATATTGAACCACACATGTTTCAAACGTTGAGGAGTAAGCTTGGAAAATTAAGGAGAAGGAATAGATAATCCGGTAGGCTAGGATTCCCTTGGTGTTGAAAAGATGGTGACTAAAAGTCAAGAGGACTGGATTAATCTTCTAATATTATTAGGTGGTGGGTGAGATGGGGATTAATTGGGAATGGGGTGGTGGTGGTGGTGGTGTGTAATCTAATTGTGGGTGTGGAACTGGGTCAACCACACTCAGACGGGAGCTACAAATTAGCCCTCAACCCATTCGTAGCCGGAGGACGGGAATTATTGTTGAGATAGGTCTCTGGAATTATTGATGGAGATTAACCAACTTAACACAAAGTCCCGTTAGCCACAAATATCTAAATATCTGTCTGCTGTAGTATATCAAATAGGTAACAAGTTGAAGAATTACATATACTACAATAGAGAGGCACGAGACTCTGGGTCCAAGATTATGAATATTTGATTCCTTGGATATGATGATGAGATGAGGTTGTGGGGATGGTTAGCCCCAATTGATGAGACTCATGATTCAAGTGATGAGAGGATGATAAGGTGATGATAAGAAATTGGAGCAGGTCAATCAGAACACGACATCAGCATATCCTCAGTTTAATCCTTCTCCTAAATACTTATTCCGTAGTTGGGTGGGTGGGAGATAAGCAAGTAGGACTACAGGTCATCCTCATCTCATTTCCTTTTCTCTTTTTGGACTTTGATGAGCATTTTGGGTTTCTTGCTATCATTTTCCATTCAGAGATAATCCATCCACCCACATTGCTCAGCTTATGAGGGAAGAAATGATTGAGTTGTGTTATGATGTCCATCCTGAAGTGTCTCTCTACAGGATGACTTGTGATGGCATCAACTGGAGCTGTGATGAGATGAGACGGTGGATATTATTATTAGTGGAAGGAAGGTGTGAATCAGAACTCTTCCCTGGGTCGCACTAATTTTAATCCATCTTTAGATTTGGCCACAAGTGGGATGAATTGAAGGAGAGTTGAATGAGAATGGCAAGTCATGATCGAGGCATCCCTGTCCTTACCCAACCAACTTATTACATAATCATTGTCCATTCATCCAACCTTTCTTTCTTTCACTCTCCTTACAATTCAATTTCTTGGCCAACCTCAAGCCAGCCAGCCATCCCTTCTTTCTCTTGTTGCTTTATTTTAGTCCACCAGCCTCTCTTGATTACCTTCCATTGCACAATGAGTAAGAATAAAGTAACTCCAATCTCTAATTGATTTCCTCTCACTTTCCATCAACTATCTAACTATCTACCAACTGGATGGATGATCAACATTTGGCCACTCACTTCAATAAAGGTCTCAGCATTGGATGGAGAAATTGATTTAAAAATTAGGCAATTTTTACAGGGAATTTATAAAACCTACCTACCAACCGACCAACCAACCTTAAACTCCCTCACTTGACTCACTTTTAGGCATCTTCTGGACTCCAGTGAAGGGTCCAAATACAATAAAAAATGAATAAAGGCTGATGACATGAGGCTCTCCTTGTTCTTTGTCCAACTCAACATCTCCGACAATGGGACTGCTCTTGACTACCCTTTTCCCTTCATCCCAATAACCAAACCCTAATCCATTAAGCCCATGACAATCTTTACCACTTTTTTAAAAATAGGAAACATTTTTACGAACTGGGAGGGTCCTCCCTCCATGTAATAGCCAGCCAGCCGATATTACTTACTTTCCCTTTATATTTTGGAATGAATTAGGAAATAATAATAAATTGGGTTTTTTTGTAAAGAATGGGTGATTGGATTGGATTTGTGTGTTGTTCTGGTTGTTCCTTCCTCAGTTGATGGGCCATGTCATGGATGGGAGCAAGTGTCCAAACTTTAATTTAATCTCTCCTCTTTTCAACTGCTCCCATTCCTTTGTAGATTTGGTTCTTGGTATAGGAAGAATGAGAGAGAAGGGTCAGTTAGTGGCCAGTAACTCATTAAAAATGAATGGTTGAGTGGACCAGATCATCATTACCCTTTTCTAAGATAATGGCTCAAAGAGATTGACTCTTGTTCTTCCTCTGACCAAGAAGACTGGACTGGACACTGCGGAAGGAGTTGTTGGGAGATGAATTAAGGCACGCTTTTAAAACTACTTTTTCGTCTTCTCTCTAAAAACATGTAGAGATCAAAGTTGAGGATCCGTCACTCCTTCAAATGAGTTTACACCAATCCATCCCTTGTCTACTTGTATTTGTTGCTTTATAACTACAACCGCAGAATCCTTCTTTGACTGGACACTGGAGGAATAAATAATGAATCGGAATTAGAAAAACAGAGGTGGTTTGAGTTCATTATTTTGTGAATTGTTATCCAGCTCCGTGTTCTGGCTGGGAGCATTTAGATATCCTTCCTTAAAAACTTGTGAGTTGTTGCAAATACCAACTGCCCTCAACTAATGTAGTTTAGGGAGCCTTGTAAAAAAGAGTTGATCCAAATCCATCCATCCATCTCATCATCAGCCAACAACCCAGAGATGATTGTCCAGCAGCTAAAAGTAGTTTTGAATTAGTTTCTTATTCTTTTCCTTACTAGTTTTAGTTGGCTGGTCTCCTCATTATAAATGGATGGTGGGTGCTGGATTTCACGATGGACATGGTCCAGTTCCATCCATCTTCCTTCTCCAGATAATTCATTCCTCTTCTTGTTTCTCCAAATGAGTTGGATTTGGATGGATGGATGGATGGAGGTGAATGAGAATCAAGTGATCTACTACAATTACGTGCTACCTGGCTCCGTTGTTCACCTGTACCCCACTCCCTGATTGGTATTCATATCTCGATCCCGTTGACCCACTTTCTAATCCCTTCTTTTTCATTTCATTCCTTCCAGCAGCCCAGGATTTGTGTTTGCTTGACTTTTTTTATACTTTTTAAACCATTTTATTACTCCTGTCCCAATGTAAAGGGTCCAGCTCATGTCAAAGTGTTGGACATGAGCCCAGACAGGAGGAAACGAAGAGGAGGCTTCTGCAATCTATCTCTGGTTGTGGTGGATAAATTAATCCAAGAATAATTACAATCACATCCATCCATCCAGAAATAGAAGAAAGACTACATTTATCCAGAAGGCTCGTTGTTCTAATTCCAGGTTGGATTGAATTTATGATCATCTTCCACGAATGTCCAGAGCTGACTTTTGTCTCCAACTCTTTTCAATTTATGTGGCTACTATGTTGACTACTGGACAACGGACACTCAAGTTGTTGTCCATGGCCTGGACTGCTCTATCTTGGCCCAATTAATGGGAAAATTATCTGGGACTAATTTGTTTCATCCAGTCGATCCGGGCCCTCATTTTACAGAAATCAATATAAATGGGATCAAAAGGGACAAGGAGATCAATTAATTGGATCTGGGATCCCAATTTGTAAGACTGGCAGAGATTATTGAATTCAGTTTATCAGATATCTCCTACGAGGGTGAAACTAACCAGGGATACAAATTGGACCAATTTGGATCTGACAGTGTCCTCCAGAGGCACCCTTCACTCACTCAATTATCAGTCAGCATGAGAAAGTCAAGGAATTGTAGTGGGATGAAATAGGAAGGAAAATCTCCTATGGTCAAGAAGGAGAGAGAGTTGAGATTGAGGAGAAAGAAGGAAGCCGCAAATTGGATCCCGTTGCGAAACTCCCTCCCGGTGTACGCCCACGGATTCCGGTGCACTTATTGGATTCCCACAACTCGGATGCTTGTCAAAGTGCCGTCACGTATATCTGGAGGGAGATGAGCCTTTATGGTTGAGTTGGGTTAATTGGTTGTTGGCCAGGTTGGCTATTGTTTGTGGTTGGAATGAGATCAGAGGTTGGGAATTGATCTCATCCAAATCAGCACGAGCCAACTCCCACTGGAGTTGAGTTGAGATGGGCTCAATTACTGCTGATCACCTAGGGGTAGGTCAGGGGTAGTCTATTCTGCAAAGAGGCATAAATCAGACCCAACTCATGGGGACCGACCCCATTCCTCTGATTCTGCACGTATCCATTTTCCCTTAATGGCTAGGAGTAATTAGTAGCTAAAATGAAGGTAAAGAAGGTATTTAAAGGTATGGGTTGCCTGGTGGGCTGTGACTCTGCCGCTGAATGGGTGGGTGCGGTTCTTATTGTTCCCAAGTGCAGGTGAACTAATTGGTTTTAAGGAGGACTATCCATCTCTTTCTAGTTGTTGGCCAAACTAGGAAGAAATGGGTCAAAAATGGCATGGCCATTAAAAACCCTCGAGAACTGAAGGGTGGTGGGAGTGTAGAGTCCTCCTTCTCCTCATAAAAATACTTGAACAATAGATGGAAACTATGTCCACTGGCTCACTTCATTCTCTCCGTAATTGAATTGTTGTTGGAGGGGGTAGCTGACAAATGGAGTACAAATTATAAAATACTTTACGCTCTCCAGAGCCATTTTGAAGGGCTGAGAATTGGATTGAGCAATGGTCATTGGGACTATCCATCCATCCATCCATCCATCCTCCATCCATCCATGGGATTTATGGGTCAAGGGAGATAAGTGGGAGGATTGACTCAGTTTTTATCTTATGCTACCTCTCGAGTGAGCAAGTGGGGAGTAAGGATAAGGAAAGGTTAGTATTTGGTGTGCTGCCAAAAACTTGATCCCCTGGTTTACTCCGTTGGTTGCATGAGCATTTGTGAGGGCACACGTCAACTGATTTTATTTTCAATTACTTATTTTTGTCTCCACTGATCTGATGTCTTCCTGATTACGAGTCCTTATCTCATCTTTGCCTCTCTGCTCCAGTTGTAAATTAAATGATGAAATGTTGATGGCCAGCCAACATAGGGAATAGAAATAAGAGTTATCTCCACACCTGACATGTTTCCAAGATTAATGGTGAGGTTGGGTAAAAAGGTCTCCATGAGGTAGAGAAGTTGACAATTCTTGACGCATAGCTCCATTATCCCATAGCCCAACTCTGTCTTTTATGCCCAACTCATAGAAATGTTATTTCGTCTTCCAGTTTCTTCTTCGTTTTGGGGAGAAGAACAGCCAACCAGTTCATGGAGTAGCATTTGGTAGCATTGATTGGTTTATAATATCCCTTGACCACTGGGGGTGGTTGGCTGATATTATTAGTATTTCTACTGTGTAATATTCTATTAGTTAGTTGTTTATCCCTCCCATTGCTAGGAATGGAAATATGTTGATATGAAACTGATCCTAGCTCCTTACTTTCTTTGGTTGCCTCCTCATTATTTATTCCCATTTCTTTTCCTCTGGCTCTGGTTCTGATCATCTTCCGGAGTGATGGTGGAACTGCCCCAATTTATCAATGAGATAAGGTGCGGTCTAATAATCAACTCCAACTCATAGTTTCCAGAAGGGAAGGAAGGAGGATGATTTGCTCCCAACAATACCACTACACGCACAAAAAAGGGCTCATAAATAATTAATTCCAATTCTGACCCATTTGGACCACCAACTCATTCGGAATATATTTATCTCTTTTCTTTTAATGATTATCCATCCATAGGCTCCTGCTGTGCCTACTGTAGCACTTGCCTTATCCATAACCGCAACGAGTCCTAAAAAGGAGGCATTATGACATATTGGCTCCCTTACTTCCTAAAAGGAGGTGCTTTGGGATAAAGCACTACCAACTACTTGGATAAATTACAATAATACAAAGCAAGTGGATCCGATTCCTCCCTCGGAGATTGAGGTCGGATAGGAATAATCATCTTCTGCTGGGGTTTGAATTATGCCCCAAATCAAATGATACAAAATAAATAAGATCATGGGCTCCTAGCTATTACACAACAACTATAAGGAATAATAATAAAACAGGTATAAAAGCTCATGTCCAGATTACTCTGACTGGTTCTGGTGGCATAATGAGATCAGAGCTGAATATTAAGCCTGTCTACCATCCTATAAACTCTGCTCCTTGAAACATGAGTTGAGAGGAACAATAAAAATGTATTGAAATGGACCAAGGAGCAGCTCCAACCACCAATTAACAACCACAAACTTTTATTTTATTATCAATTCACTTTTTTATTTCTTTTTTGGGAGTTGCATTATCTCCACTACACAGCAGCATCTACCATCCTTCGTCTGATCCTTGGCACAAGACTGGAAAAGGGCTGGCTACTTGTTGATGGATAAAAGTAAGTAGATATCTATCTATCTATCCATCATCGGAAGCCATCAATTAGAACTAGGCTGAATAATATATAGGACTCTTTTGTACGTATTTCCTAGGATTGTTACAAAAAATGAAGGCTGGACTCACAACCAAAGGACGGACGGAGAGATGGGATGACAATGGATGAGTAATGATCAACCATTTCCACCACTTTCCATTTCACCATCATTGGAAAGTATTGTAAGCCAGTCTCATCTCATTCAAATCACCAAAATTGGCTTTGATTTCCTGTCTACTTGTTGAATGACGGAGTATCCAGGAGTGAGGAAAGATGAGACAACGTCATATTCGCTGATCACAACACAGTCCTTTCTTTTGTGCAGATTGACCGGAAGTGAGTCGGCTACTAGCTAGAAATTTTGCAATGTATTTTGGTGTCTCATTTAGAAGTCTCTCCAATAGTTTGAGGCAGGGTTTCCAGTCCCTTCATTTTGTGCTACGGGCCAAAAATAGAGACCGATGACTGACAAACTGCAATCTCCACGCTTCACCTTTTTTGGTTGTAAATACATATCTCTTGTTCCGATCATTCCTTGGCTATCACCATCCCCAGTCCCCTTATTCTTCTTCTCCTCCAATTCATCCCTTGCTCCCTTGGTCCATTACTTGTTTTACTGGAGAAAGGTTTCTTGGGAAGGAAAAAGGAGTGGAGATGAGGTTCCTATCCTCAGTCTTGTCTCAGATCTCAGTCCCTTCCAGCCAGCCAACAACTCAACATCAGATTCTCAGTCTCAGTATTTGTCTCAACAAGTCCACTATTTATCCAAACTTGGCAGGTAGTTGGTGAGTAATACAGGTGAACAGTGAGTGAGTCTGAATCCAATTCTGCTAAATACACTCCCAACTCAAAAACGTGTCATTTATAATAGTCCAACATTGCCCCTCAGTTCCGCCCAGCTAACATTCGGATAGAGTAACTGACCATTACAGTG